>NDGN011199486.1:0-15916 GCA_002564285.1 Tympanoctomys barrerae | reverse complement strand
TATATATATATATATATATATATATATATATCACAGATCTTAAGAAAATATTCCTCAGATTCAACTGAAAACAGAAGAGACCTAAAATAGCAAAAGTAGTCATGGTAACAAAAGAAAGGCAGGAGGCATTACAATACCCAACTTGAAGTTATGCTACAAACTACTATGAATAAATCATCATGGTACTCACAAAAATACAAAAAAACAAACAAACAAAAGACCAGACCAGAAGATCAATGGAACAGATTAGAAGATGAACACATAACTGCAAACACACTCAACCACTTTATCTTTGACAGAGGTGCCAAACATGGTCACTGGAAGAAAGATAACCTCTTTAATAAATAATGCTGGAAAAATTGGCTCTCCACATGAAGAAGATAAAATTAGCCACATGGCTATCACCATGCACTAAACTAAAATCAAAATGAATCAAAGATCTAAATATTAAAACAGAATCACTAAGTCTACTAGAGGAGAAAATAGGTAGAAAACAAGGACAAAGGGGTAGGCAGAGAATTCATGAATAAAAACAAAACACAGCAAGTACTTGAACAAATCAACAACTGTGACCTCATCTTAATGAAAAAATTTGCATAAAAAGAAATCACAAAAAGAGTAAAAAGAAAACTGACAAATGGGGAAGAAATTTAACTGACTGTCCCTCAGACAAAGGACTTCTGTCTAGAATATATAAAGATTTTTTTAAAAAAATAAGGCCACCAAAATTCAAATACCAGTCCAGAAATTGGCATCTGAGGTGAATAGACCCACTGCAAAAGAAGAAATACAAATGGAATGTAAATGTATGAAAAAAAAATGTATGGTCCCTTGAGAAATGCAAATTTCAACAGAACTGAGAAATGAAAGAGAGAATGACTATAGTGAAGAAGTCAACCAATAACAAATGCTGCAGGGGCTGTGGGGAAAAAGGAACTCTTCTCCACTGTTGGTGGGAATGTAGACTGGTAAAACCAGTGTAGAAATTAGTGTATAGAATTCTTTCAAAACTAGACCTAGAGATTCCATTCAACCCAGCTATTCTGCTCCTGGGTAGTTTTCCAGAACTGAAAGCATCATACTGCAGGAGTATATGCACACCCATGTTTAAAGCAGCACAATTGGTCATAGCTAGATCTTCAAAACAACTCAAATGCCCATCAGCTGAGGAATGGATAAGAAAGATGTGGTATTTTTATATAATGGAGTGTTACTCATCTATAAAGAAAGATAAACTTAAGGCTTTTATAGGCAAACGGATGCAACCAGAGACCATATTCATAAATGAAACAAATCAGGCCTGGGTGTAGAAACATCATATTGTCTACCTTGAGTAAGAACCTGAAAGTGTAAATAAAATCCAAAAGGTACAATAGATACAGTGAAAAGGAAAGAAACTTCTCAAAGGGAATGAACAGCTACCTGGGTAAGGGAAAGGAAAAAAGAATGAAGAGAAAAATATATGTGTGTATACATACAGAATAGCTGGAACAATTGTACTGCTGATTTCTACTAGTCTATTGAAAGAAATAGTTCATGTTTAATTTTTTTTTTCTTTTAGTTTTTTTTACCAATTCTGCACGCTTATGTCTGGGTATCTGAATCACTAATTTGAAAACAACAATATGTAATATATCATCCATTACTGAATTCCTGTCATCTTGTTTAGTGAAATTCTTTATTGTTTTTTAGCTGTTTTTATTTATTTTTATTCTCTTAAAAATAAAATAATTTTTAAAAGTTAATCTGAGAAAAACCTAACATAGAGACATGAGTTTCATTTCTTTACACCAACAATAGCCTATTCAAAAAGAAATGAAATCAACTCTACATTTAATAGCTTTAAAAAGCTTAGAAATAAGTTCAGCCACGTAAGTGGAATGCCAATGCCAGGAAACCATAAGACATCAATAAAAAAGAGAATACACAAAGTAATGGAAATATATCCTATGTTTTTGAGTTGTAAAAGCTTTTGCTAAAATATCTATGTTACCTGTTATGCTTTGAATTGGATGAAAACTATGCCCCCAAAGTCTCATGTGTTCAGAGCTGGGCCTTTGGAAGTTGATGTATCATAGCTATGTAGTAGTCCTCAGTACACTGATGCATTCATTAACTCATAGCTGAAAGTACTATTTGGAAGTCTGGCACCAAGTAGACACCATGAGGAAAAGACGGTTTCTACATGCAAAAGAATAAAACTGGACCTATAGCTCTCTGTCATTCCCTGTCTCTCTGTCTCTGTAACTTTCTGTCTCTCTCTGTCTGTTTCTGTCTCTCTATCTCTGTCTCTCTCTGTCTCTGTCCTTCTGTCTCTGTCTCTATCTATCTGTCTATCTATCTATCTGAATGACTGACATCATGAATCCTCTAGATAAAACAAAAGGGAAAGTTTCCTTGAGATCCCTGAAGAGTGAATTATTTGACTAAAAGCTCAAATAACAAATGGAAACAAAATAGAACTATATCAAGCTAAAATGCTTCTGTAAAGCAAAACAATAATCAACAAAATGGAAAGGGGGCATATGGATTGGAAGAAAATGTCTGCAGATCATATTTACAGAAAGGAGTTATGTCCTTTCTCCTTTCTGTCATCCAAGACTTTCCTTCTCTTTGAGCAGCTTGCATAGTATCTACTGTACCTTTTGGATTATATTTACTCTTTCAGGTTCTTATACTAGGAAAAAATAAATTGTTTACACATGTGTGTCTGGTTTATTCATTTATGAGGATTATCTCTAGTTGCATCCATTTACTTATAAAACCCTGAGTTTATCTTTCTTTACAAATGAGTGATATTCCATTGTATAAAAGAAAAAGGAAAAAAAATATATATATATATGTACATACACAGAATACCTGGGATGATTGTATTGCTGATTTCTATTGGTTTATTGAAAGGAATAGTTAATGCTTAATTTTTTTTAATTTTTTGACCAATTTTACATGCATCTATTAGTTGTTTCTAAACAATTAATTTGAAGACAATATGCAATACAAGAACTATAGTTCAACTCCTACCATCTTGTTTAGTGAATTTATTCCTATTAATTTTTATCTTTTAAAAGCTAAGAAGAGTAAAAAGTAACAATACTCAAATATGAATATACATATAAATAATTTATGCAATTCAACAGTAAGCAAACAAATAACTCAATTTAATTGAGCAAAGGACCTTAATAGACAGTAATCCAAAAAGTCACACACCTGGCCAATAGGTATAGTTAGGGTGGTTCCTGTCAACCCACATCTGTCAGGATAACTATTATCAAGAAGCCAAGAGGTAGTAAAGGTTTGGTAAAGCAAAAAATCAGACGCTTCTCAGACAATGAACTTACCAGAGACTTGATAAGGATTTTCAGCCTCTAGAACTCCGAGTAAGAAATTCATGTTCAGATATTGTCACAGCAGCACAAATGACCTTAGCAGGCAGGGAAGCTGAGAGTCAGCCACCATGCTCACCCTGTGTAATTATGTTAGTCCCCTAAGCAGAAGAAACTGGCACCAGGCAGACCACAAGACCACACGAAGGAAGTAGGAGCTCTGAAACATTAATGGTACTCCTAAACATGGAAAATTATACTTGACTGCTTCTTATTATTTCAATCTATTTAAATAACTTACTTCTTGAGATGCTGGCCCCTCTGACCACCAGAGCCTACTCTCACAGATGTACAATGGCAACCATTAGAAAAAGACCTCATCGTATCAGTTGCAGAGGTAGAGGTGACCAATGTCACTTCACTGGGTGCTGAACAGGCCAGAATGGTGTGTGCCATTAGCACTCCTGGAAAGTCTCTGGCTGATGAACTTGCTCTTGTGGATGTTCTGGAAGACAGACTCAAAGAGAAACAATGGAGCTGCAGCATGAAAACTTAAGAGAAACAGTGGACCTGCAGCACAGAAACTTGTTGCTTGAGACACTTAAACATGAGGCAGATAAGTATTCCTCTGTAACTGCCAATTTGAAGTTCATGGTGGTAACTACTGGTGTCCATCAGCAAAAGCAGGAGCGTCTGCCCAGTTTGGAGTAGAGAATGTTAGTGTTTTCAAGTGTACTACTCCTCAGATCAAGTGCAGTCCTGACCACATCACCATCATTATCACCCAAGGGCTATTCTTCTATATGTTAGCTGGAAACTAAGACAATTTCCCAAGAAAGGTATGACTGGAAGTGGATCCCAGTGCATTTTGAATACTCAGGGATTAACCAGCATTGTCAACCAGAAGCTGAAAGGTAAAGAGGTTTTGCTCAAGCCAAGACTAATGTAGATATCCTGTAGGACATCCAGAAGGACCTAAAAGAGCTCAGAGTATTGTGTTCTAAGAGATAGAAATTTACAGTGTCCATATGACTAATCCTGAGCCTTTAGCTTCCTCCATGTACAAGGGTCACAGTGTGCTTTTTCCTTCATAACTGATAAGAGTTCACCAAGTCAAAGCCCAGGCTTGTATTAATAGTTCTAACATAAGCTCTTAAACCAATAAAATTAACTTTTTGAAGTGGAAAAAAATTAATTATCCATTTAAATAAAAAGGCCAGGATGGGAAATTGAATGATGCTACTTAAGATTTCTAACGTAATACATGAAATAGTATTGCTTAAAGGTAGACTGAGATAAAATTGAATATGATAAATCCTAAAGGAATAAAAGCCAAACAAGTACTTGCAGCAAATAACCCCTAAAAGGAGGCTAATAGATTATAAAAATATATTTAATAAAAGTAAGGCGGAATAGAACACAAGTTAAAACCCAATACCAAAATGAGAGACTTAGGCCTCAGCATATGAAAAATCACAGTAAGTGTAAATGATCTAAATTCCGTAAAGTGAGAGATCATCACCTTAAGTAAATCTACATGCCCATTATTTGTTGCCTGTAGGAAATGTACTTATTATAAAGAAATAAATTTAAAAGTAAAAGAATTGGGAAAGGCATATTATATTACACTAATGGAAAAAACTAAAGAAGCTTACTTATACCAAAGTATATTTCAGAGCAAAAAAATAGTATCAAAAATAGAGAACAGCATTTCATAATGATAAACAGGTAAATTTATCAAAATTCTAAATAGTTTGAAAGGTCAAAGGGGTTAATACTGTGAAGATTTCAACTCTCTCCAAGTTAAACTACAGATTCTACAAAAATTCAGTCAAAACCAACAGGATAGGTGCCTGGGAGATGGCTCAGTGGAATAAGCGCTTCCCTGGCAAGCATAAGGACCTGAGTTCAATCCTCAGTTCAAAAAAAAAAAAAAGGACATTTTCTAAATTTTAATAAAGTAGTTTTAAAATTCTTAAAGGACTACAAAAGCAATGCAAAAGATATAAGATATACCTGAAGAACACTTAAAAATATCAAAGCTAAAAGCCTTGGATGACCTTACTTTAATCCCCATAAAACTAGAATGCTAAATATATGATATTCATGTCTAAGTAAACAGTGACAAGCAAATCAAAATAATTCTCTGTATTGTACTTTTGCTTTTCTCCTCACTCTATGCTTTTATTTATTTCCAATATATTCACAATATTCCAATATATATTCACATTTATGCAATCAATTCATTTGTTTAAACAAAGGTGAAAATGTTTCAATTGCCAATCTTTTCACCAATAGTTAGGGAACTATTATATAGTCACAGAAAAGAAGTGAGAAAGGAGGATGGGAGGAGGGAACAATAAGAAAGAATAAAGAAAAGGGAAAAATAACTGTCCATACTTTACACCATGTATAATAATCAACGCAAAATGATTCACAGATCTAACTAAAATCCTACAAATTCTGTTTGACCCAGTTGTTCCCCTCCTAGGAATCTTCCTGGAAGAGTTAAAGACATTGTATCACAGGAACACATGCATGCCCTTGCTTATAGCAGCACAATTTATAACAACTAAATCTTGGCAAGGGCCTCTATGCCCATCAACAGATAAAAAACAAAAATGCAGTTTTCATAAATAATAGAATGCTATGGGCCATAAAGAAAGAAAAAAAATATATATATATATATATTCAGTAACATTTAAGCTTATGTGTCTGACTTATTTCACTTAATGTTATGGTCTCAAGTCACATCCATTTACCAATGAATGTCTTAAATTTTTCTTTCTGAAGATGAAATAAAGAGTTATTTTTCAGTGCCCTCCTGATAGCTCAGCAGACTAAAGCACCTGCTTAGGTAGAGTGCAGTGGTCAGGATTCAATCCCTTGTGTGCCATGCCACACCCACCCCCAGGGCACACTGAGATGGCGATTGAGACTCAGTGACTGGGCGTGGTAGTATGTGCCTGTGATCCCAGTGCTTGGGAGGCTGAAAACAAGAAAACCACTACAAGTCTGATCTACATAGTGAGATCCTGTAGACCCTGTATACCCTGTCCTAAATACAGAAGGAAAAAGAAGAGTTCTTTTTGGAATGGATAGGGAAACAGGAGATAAGAGAGGGGACAAAGGGGATGGAAAGTAAAGAATTGAGGGAAAAAACAATGAAATTTTGCAAAATGTTTAGAAGGAGAAGGGAAAGAAGAGAAGGTCAGGGCATAAAAAAAAACCAAATGGATAAAATAATTAAGATGTATTATGTTCATGTACCAATTCCCCAAGATAATTATGATCCTCATGCACTGGAAATGTACTAATAAAGAAAGGAATAAAGGCTTGCATTGAGGAGAAAAGCAAAAAAACAAAAAAAATGATGAAGCTGTAGAAAAAGAAACCTTCTTGGTCTTTGATCTAGGGAACTAGTTCTTAATATAACACCAGAAGTACAGTACAGTCTATGAAAACGTATTGTTCATTAGGTATGGTGGTACACACTTGTAATCCCAGATACTTGAAATCTAAGAGAGGAGGACCATCAGTTTGTGAGCAGAACTGGCAACTTAGGGGGGACCCTGTCTGAAAAGGAGGGGAGAAAATGTTAGCTCTATGGACTATTGCTCATGGGTTAGCTCACAAGAATCTCCAATAATCACATTAATAAAAAGCACTGGTAAATCTGAATTCTTCAAAATTTACAACCCCAACCCTCAGAAGACACTATTTTTTTCCTGTATTTAGGACAGTGTCTACAAAGTCCCACTATGTAGATCCAGACTCTAGTGATTCTCCTGTTTTCAGCCTCCCAAGTGCTGGGATTACAGGTGCATGTCACCACACCAAGTCTCAATCACAGTCTCAGCACGCCCTGGGGCGGGGCCAGCATGGCACACTGGGGATCAAACCCTGGCCACTGTGCTCTGCCTAAGCAGGTGCTTTAGTCCACTGAGCTATAAAGCTGGCCCTAAAAGTTGAGAAAATTTTTGTGTTTGTTTGTTTGTTTGTTTTTGGCTGGCTCAGGCTGCCTTAAGGCCGAGTTGGGGGATCGAATCACAGACCCCTGTTCCTGACTGGGTTTATCAAGCAGGCGCTTAAACAACTGAGCTAACCCACAAGCCCCCAGAAGACTCTATTAAGAGACTGCAAACATAATCTATAGGCTACAAGAAAATATTTGTAATTAGTGTATATGGCAAAGGATTTGTATTGACATCCTATAAGTCATTCTAAAATACAGTATTAATAACTATCCAAATAAAAATAAAGATCTGAATGTCTTGCCAAAAAATACAGACATGCATCACATGAAAATACGCTACATATTATCTACACATCAATTAAAATTACAGTGAGATACTGCTGCACAAGGTTGTGTGCAGAATGCCAAAACTTTAATACAGATTATACCAGGCCTGGACATGAGGAGACAGAACTCTTACGCACTCCTGGAAAAACAGAAGCACCACTTAAAACAGCTGAGCAGTTCTTCATCGAGTTCAGCATACATCTATTACATAAGCCAATCATTCCTGACCCAGGTATTTGTCCAAATATAAACAGAGTGCCTGGTCACGCAAATATTATACAATGAAATTCTCCACAGCTTTATTCCAAACTGAAAACAATTCAATGGATAGATGAACAATCGAGTCTTGGCATTAACTCATATGATGGATTAGTACTTAGTAATAAAAAAAAAGTGTATCAGGTAAACAAAACAAAAGCAAATGTCAAAAATGATACTAAAGGAGCTATAACACATGCAAAACATGAATGAAACTCACAATTATGCTGAATGAAAGAAACCCAAATTCCCATCAAAAGCAGAGTACATACCCCGTGATTCGATTTATATTAACTATAATGGAGAAAAGAGTTTAGCTTTTTTATTTCCTGTCAGAGTCCTTATAGTAAATATTTGGAGGCTGCTCTGTTTCAGTTATAATGGCTCTGGCATTATACTACAATGAATGAATATGGCTGTGTTCCAATAAAACTTTATTTATAAAAAGAGACTGCTGGCCCACAGGCCTTACAGTTTGCCAACTCCTGTTCTAGAAGATGCAAATGAACCCACAGTGACAGAAAGCAGAACAGAGCTGGCCAAGGGAGAGAGAGTGAGCACCAGGGCAGAAGGGAAGGATGGCTCTGGGGAATAGGACTACATCTTGGGAGTCATCCACATGCTCACTCTCTTCATTGTGGGGCTGGTCTTGCAGTTATATTCATATGTCAAATCCATTAAATTATATACTTTAAACATGTACAGTTTATTGTATGTCAATTACATTTCAATAAAGCTGTTAACAAGAAGTGAAACAAAAACCTTGGACTATTTTTCACATTCATCTAAACATTTACCATGTTGACATTTTTAGTTCAAGAAACTAACAGCTCTTGTTTTTCTTCCGTTATCCAGTGTAAGGCTGAAATGAATTTCAAATCCAATCACACTTTCTCGTACCAAGTTCTGTTTCCTGTTTTAAGCGAAGCTCTCTCTTGCAGTCTGTTTGTCATGATGCTGCCACTTGGAAGGCTACCGCAGTCACAAACAGAACTACTTACAATATGAGAAGAGTGATAGTCAGACGTCCACCTGAGACATGCTCTTTCCCTGCCTCTCCCGCAGCACTGGGCTGCATGTGAAAACTCCAGCGGCTCCATGGTCCCCTTTCTACACAGGCGATAAGATAGTCTTCAGACAGATCCCAGATACTTGTCAAGGTAGCATCACCTCTTCATCCAGCTTCATGGAGTTTGGAAAGATAATTGATAGCCTGGGTTCTTGGTTCCTGCCAGCTGTTTAGGTGTAAATGAGCCCTGATTACCAACCTGAGGATGTGGCTACCTCAGCCATAACCAGACATCCAGCGGACCTAAGTGATCTTTACCCCATGCCTATCATCCATTTAAACCATGACCATACCCAACAAACCCAGAAAGTCTATTTTAAAGGTATGGCTTAAGAAGAATTAAGCATAAGAGTTATATTTTGACCCTTGCTAGATTGGCAGCAGCTAGGATTGCTGCCGCATAATTCTGTCTGAAATGATTGCACTGCACTGTCCTGAAGGCAGCAATGAGAAAATTTTAAAAATTCATTTTAACTTCATTCTAGTGTTGACTCTGTGGAAACCTCCTAAAAATTACGTAATTTAGTGTAAGAATACTGGCTTAGGACCTAGATAGACATAGGCTGGCATCCTAGAGTGGCTATTTCCTAACTGTTCAACTACAAGCAAGTCACATAACCTGTCTGTGCTCTAATTGTCTCAACTTCAAAATTAATTACAGTAACTGCTAGTTTTCTATAAAGAATAAATGGATAATGGAAGCAAAATACTGAATTAAATGGGAGTGGTTAATACAGTTATCACTTGTTAGGTACCTTCACATATTTTTTTATGGTCTCAGTATTAGTAGCAATGGATTTTTCCACAAGATGATTTATGTTTTATGTTTACATTGTGAACCCATGAGTCTTGTAATTTACTAAATTTTCTCTTTGATATTCATTGCTAATACAGTCCATTATTGGAAAATGTGCCTAGTTTATTGCTAATATTATGCACCCTCTTTTTCTGACTTCTCCTGTTTTCCTAATGTGTGATAAGTTTGCCTCATTTTCTTTCATTTATACTTATTCTATTGTGGTATACTTTATCCATCTCTGGAAGCTACCTTAAATTCTTCTGCTGTGATTGTTTGTTATGGACTAGATATCTGTGAGCAAAGTAAGAGGATGAAACAATGGCTTGTACAATCAAATTTAAGAATATTTTAACTTTCTGTGTCTTTCTTTCCTATTTGAAGTTGGAATAATAATATTATGTACATTATATGCAAGTGTTAAATAATGCACATGAAGCATTATGTCAGTCAGCATAACTAGCAGTCGATAAGAATCAGCCATTGTTGCCCTGAAATACACATTGTGCTTTTCTGATTCCTTTGCTTGTTTTTTTCATTCAGTTGCCTAAGTTGCAGTATGGTGCCCAGTGTCTTACTTCTTGATACTCTTCTTCTTGTTTAGTTTTTCCCTTCTGTCTAAAAATTTCACTTTTCATTTAAAATAAATGAATCTCTGATCAGACTTATTTTGAGTATGAATTCTCCAGTGTCAGATAAAATCATAATTCATAATGTTTGATAAATAACTTCCCTCACATCTAATAGAACATAGTACTGATTGATACAGGCTTGCCCCTGGTCAATATGGATAGATTAGATTCAATGATCCATTATATGGAATATTTAGATATGATAAGACCAACTTTCCATTTACATAACAAGACTGAAAATAGATAACTAACAACCCCAAATTTCACAGTAATCCCTCTCTTACCTGAATGGAAGAGAGTCCAAGACCCCCTAATGGACAACATAAAATACAGAGAATGCTCAATTTCATACATTTTATGTTTTCCTTATATATACAAAACTATATATAGGGAAAATGTGCCTATTTTATTGCTAATATTATGTTAATTTTGTAGATTTAACTGAGGTAATTAGTCTGCCTTGACTTCTTTTCATTTAAAATAAAGAGGTTGGTCCACATTTTAATTTGGTGTTTTTCATGTCAGGGTGCTTTGTCCTATCACAGAGATTCTCTGTTCCATATCATCAAAAATAATTTTCCTTCTTAATCATGTCTTAAAATTCATGCAATAGCATAAAACATGAAAAGGAGAAAAAACTCAAATTGCAGGATTCATATCACACCAAAGGCTAGCTTCATTTTTCCTAATGTTTAGCAAGCCTGTCAGTACAATGGATGCTTCAGAAGTGAGACCATGGTTCTCAGCTTGCCCAGAATCCTGCTTTATGCCTATTGTCCTAATGTAAGTATGAATAGCTTTTACACTGATTTCCAAAATGATCCTGGACTGAATGACCAATTGCTTGATTACCTTTACCCAAAGGAGCCTTTGGAGGTTATTTTGATAATAGCTACCATTTCTCAGGCATTTAGACACTGAGTTGAAATTATTTCCATACATCACATCTTAATACTTGCGAACTACAAAATGTAAGTATTGTTATGACCATTTTGAGGTGAGGAAACATTTCCGAAGATGACAGTAATTTTAAAGCTAGATCTTTGTAACATCAAAGTCCACCCATATATCATAATAATTAAAGCAAAATATGACACATCAACACTTCTGCCTATTAACTGACTTCCAGGCTCACCATTAAAAGTAAAATAGATTTTGATGTAAGTTCAATTATAAAAACTGAAAATGACTATAGCCTTGCATCTTATTATAGACATTCAACTTTAAATGGTATATATTCTAGCATCTATTATAAATTAAAAATACTCTCACAGATACTAGAAATTTTCCATAAATTTGCCATATTGTCCTAACACTAACTTTCCCAATACATTTTGTTAGTTAAGAAAAAGAAAATAATTTGAAATTCTTACCTATTGTAAATGTATACAGATTATCACTAGATAAAAATCCTATCTGCTTATAGTAAAGAATATATGGCCAAAATTCTCACTAGCTTTTATACTAGGAAATTCTTCTCCTATATTTTTACTTATTTCAAGGCCATCATTACAGGTCTATTATAAGCCATGTAGCTCTGTAGAGCACTTAATAGTGTGTAAAGCCTTTTCATTAACATTGTCACCGTTACTGAATTCTACTTTGTTGTAGGTCAGAGAAATCTCTCTCCTTCAGTGAAGAATTTTCACATAAATTTGTTCATGTAAGAGCCAGGTTCCACCTTTCTTTAGAAACACCAATATAATCTTGAATAAAATGCAGGCTGAGATAATAGATCACCTTATATTACCAAGTTTTAAATGTTTATAAGCAAAACTATTCTGGAGAAGGTCCATGTTCATCAAGCAATAAGAAGACATAAATAAAATGACACCAAAAGAGAAAATGACATCAGCTCCCATTATGTTAGAATTTAGGCAAAAAATGTATTTATGTGGGACTACTTCTGATAATTTTGATTTCCTTAAAAATCCTATTTCTTTTTAATTGAAAGTTGTAACAGAAAATGACACCTGATTTACATTTCAAATTTTCACATAACTATAAACTTTTATAGAGGTGAACAGATGCTGATGTGAATTTTACAATAGATAGACTTTCAAATTCATGGCAACAAATGTCAAATTTAAATGAGCAAAAGAAATACTAAAAGAGGAGCAAAATTTTTGATGCATGCTGGGATTTGCATATATGACAATGGTTTTTTTCCAATGAAAACCCTAGTATTTCAATTCAACATTGTAAATCTAAGTTTTCAAACACAAGCTCACAACAGGGTTGATAATGATATAATTAATAAACAGAAACCCAGAGAAAATTACATTCTTAGTATATTCTGTTTATAGTTCCTTATGGATAATTTCATTATTGGACTTCAAAGGAATGTTTAAATATTAAGTAAAAATTGTCATGGCTTGAGCTGTAAGAAATTATGTCATCCAAGTGTTTCCAAAAGAAATTAGCAGCAACTAGCTAGCCTCAGAACAAACAGCACTAGATTGCCTCTGATAAATTTGTCCAGGTTAATACATTCTTTAAAAAGTGATAAAAATGGGTGTGTACTCAGATTTGCTCTGTTAAACTACTTCCCAGTCCTGCTCATGCATTCATTTGAATAAATCCAAATTCATAGGGAACAATTCCCAGGACAATAAGAGCCAGGCAACATGGGGCTCATCCTTGAAATGGGAGAGTGACCATTCTAATCATCCAAAACATCATTTCCTAAACTCAAATTTAAAACATTAAAAGGAAACTTCAGGGGGAAAGCAGCATCCACATTCCTAAAGTTTTTCAGATTATGACTGAAAAAGTCATAATCTTTGTTGATTTTTGAGTAAATAATCAAATTCAGAACTTTCTTACACTACTCAGTGTTGTTTTGATTCATTACAAGTATGCTACTGATATTTAAGGCAACAAATAAGGGCACCGGATATTGCATGTAAAATAGCTGTACAGTCAGTCAATAAGATCTAGTGACCGTCTGGGCTCCGATAATCATGTTTTTTTCACTGCCTGATAAGATATGTTTTGTACCAAACTTCTTTCTGTAGCTGGACAAGAACATTCCCAGAGGTTCTTGTTCAGGGTTTGAACTTCCACCCAAAATCTCAACATTAATTTCCTAATAGGCAAAATAATTAAATAAGGCTTGAAACATTTCACACTTTAATGCCATTGTATTGGTTGTTCTATTTAACTTCCACTTTTGATTTAATAATTTCCTGTTCTCTCTCCTCACATCCTAGAGTCATCTCACGGTATTTACCCAGCATTCTTTGGTCCTGAAGGGTTGCCATAGACTTGACACACAGTCATAAAGCATCTATGCAGTGGCAAATGGAACTACAACTGCTGCTATTTTGCATACAGCAAGAATCACCCAAGGGGCTTAGAACAAATATAGCATTGTACAAGGCAGGCAGCTGGTGGGGTAAATGTGGCCCCCAGCTGTCAATGAGACAAGTGACGATAATTAATTACTAGAGATTCCAAGTGACTGCCTGTGTTGAAGTCCCTGATTATAAGACAGGCTCTCTAGGAAGGTTTGCTATCATTTTTTTTAGGCCACTACGGGAAGTTTTAGGTATGAAAGCAGAACAACAGATGCATCAACAATGCAAATTTATATCAGATCTGATAGTAGGATAAATAGGTGGTGTGTGAATTGTAGATTTGTTCACATTTTGGACCAGTATTTTCAATGGAAAATGAAGAAAACTCATTTTATTGAAATTGACGTTTGTACTTGTTTTATATGAATATATTTAATTTCATTTAAAAGTTTTTAAGTACTAAATAGCACTTATAGAATAAGGGGGGGGGCTTGATCTGTTTAAAAGACCATTGTACAATACTGAATATTTCCTAAAAAGAAATTTAGAAAGACTCTAAATTAGTTAAAAATTTATGCCACTCTCAATAAATATCTTTAATAGGGTACTTCTTAAGAATAACTTAGGGCCAGCCAGATAGCTCAGCAGACTAAAGAGCCTGCTTAGGCAGGCTCAGGGATCAGAGTTTGATCTGAGAGTGCCATGCCAGCCCCACTCCTGGAGCGCACTGAGATGGCAACTAAGACTGTGCATGGTGGTGCAAGCCTATGATCCCAGCACTTGGGAAGTTGAAAACAGTAGGATCACTGTGAGTTTGATCTGTGTAGTGAGACCCTGTAGACCCTGTACAAAAAAAAAAGAATGGCTTATCCATCTAAGGCCATGATGCACACCTGAAATCCCAGCACTCTGGAGGATCACTGCAAGTTTGAGGCCAACCAGAGCTACACAGTAAGTTCAAGGCTACATTAGAATATACAGTGAGATGACCCTGTCTCAGAAAACCAATAGATGATAGATAGAAAGATAGAAAGATCAATAGATCGATCGATCGATAGACAGATAGACAAATAAAGAGACAGATCACTCATCCTTTGTGAATGTTCTGCCATCTACTAATTTAGAGTCTCTTCTTGTACTTTTCAATTGCAAAGATGTCACACTTGATGTCCTATCTCATGTGATTGTGCAGATCTAAGATGCCTCTGAGCATCTTTAGATAAAGCTATATGCCTGCTGAGATTCTCATAGGACTTTCAGTCATCATTGTAAGTGACTAATACAAAAAAACACACTATAATTTTTCAGTGATCTCTTTGTTTAACACCAAACTTGTGTCCTGAGAAACATTTACATGTGAATTACACCTGGGGTAGGTACACATCATGCAAGACCACCTTTCCAATTGTATAGGACATATACCTTATTCTTATCCTTTAAACATAGTATGATAATCATCTTTCCAGACACAGTATTTTGATCATACCTATCTTGTCATCACCATTCTCCACTGTGAGAGGTAAGATTTTGGAAAGAATTGAGGGCATTAAGTGATGACCATTTTAAGAACTTTAAAATATTCAACTTTTTAAGCCACCTATCTAAAGTAAGAGAGAGTTTTGTCCTATCTGGTTTTGCCTTTACCCTTATTGAGTTACTATTTGCTCAAAGTAGGTTTAAAAAATACAAAGTAATATTTATTGCTACTCCAAAGAGAATATAAACTCTATTGATCAATCATTCTATCTCTTCATTCTCATCTTTCCCATTGTATTCCATACAGACTTGGCTTCCTGTGATAATAAGGTATAAGATATCAGGTGCTTCATGTAGGAAAATCTCTTTATAAGCATTTTGTCCTATCAGGAAAGGTTAAGTAAGAGTCTATACACAAAACAAGTTGCTGCCATTTTAGCACCAAAAGCATTGCTTAAGGCATCACACTGTTATTTAGCTTCATTGCTACTTTCCCATTTCTCATTGTAAGATAAAAGGAAGATAAAGAGGGGGCAGGGAAGATGGCTCAGTAGAATAAGCATTTGCCTGGCAAGCACAAGAGCCCAAGTTCAATCCCTGGTTCCACCAAAAAAAAAAAAAAGTTTTTCTAGGATCAATATACAGTTACATTCTCTTAACGAATAGAGGGATTTGTTCTTATGGTGTTTGTAAGTACAATATCATGTCTGCATCTTGTACAGCAATTAACCACTAGGAAGAATGTATACAATGTGTTAAT
>NDGN011199484.1:0-16038 GCA_002564285.1 Tympanoctomys barrerae | reverse complement strand
TTTTTTTTTTTTTTTTTCAGGGTAATGGTCTCTAAGTTTCCTGAACAAGGCTGGAAGATGGGATCTTCCTGCCTCAGCCTCCCTGAGTGCTGGGGTGGTAGGCATGCACCACCATGCCCAGCTGGGCTTGGGTTCTTAATATTTAGGAGGACATTGGGGGACTCCGTCCTATCTATCAGGGTCAGGGGTTATATGTCCCTCACTTATCATCCATCAGAGTGTGACCCACCTGCCCCAGGTTGACGAAGCCAAATTTATGTGCCAGACGCTCGGCTTCCTGGTTACCCTGGGTCACCCGCACTGCCCAGCTGCTAACATAGATGGGAACCTGGGCGCATGTCCAGCCCACAGCTAGGGGGGAGGTGAGGACCAGGCTCAGAGTCACCACCAGTATCCACCAGAGCGCAGTAGGGGCGGGCCACATGGCGCCGGGGGTGGAACTGGGGGCGGGTCCTGAGAGAGCCCCGCCCTCCAGCCAAACCGCCGAGTGGGCCTGGCGCCATAGCAACCTCTGGGGCTTCAACTCCCTGGAGGCCTGCGGTTCCTTTCCTTCTCGAGGACTGGAAAAACCCAACAGAAGTCCTGGGGAGAACACATGTCCATAGACCTAAACCCTCCATTTGCACAAACCCAAATCTGTCTCAGAAAAGTTCATTGTAGTATTATGGCACCCCACCACCCTTTATTTGGTCTCGCCCATTATGTTACACATCCTCTTCAAGAATCTTGCTCCAACCAGACCTGCTCCTCGGGATAAGTCCCGCCTCTATTTAACACCGGTTTGTCCCCGCCCATCCAATCCCGCCCCGCCTCTTTAGGATCAGCCCCGCCTCTCCTCTTTCGTTTCCTCCTACTTGTCCAATCAATTATGGCTTTTCTGAGGAGCAACTTAGGAGAATACACTCTCTGCCCTTCCCAGCACGCCCCTCCCCTCACACAACTCCACCCTCCTCCCTCAACAGCGCAGCCAATAATGACCAGCCCTGACACTGCCTCTCCAATCAGCTACGTCCTACTCCCCTTTGGCCAATAGGTGCCCCTTGTTCGCCACGCCCCTCCCCCTTCCAGACCCTTCCCTGCCTAGGCCGCAGTGAGCCACCAGAGGGCAATGAGGCCGGGGAGACGGGGCAGGCCCCACCCGCTTTGCCCTCCCTGCCCTCCCTGCCCTCCCATTGGCCACAGCGGAGGGTCAGAGGAGGAACCCAAGTCGGGGGCGGAGGCCGGTGGCCAAGGGGCGGAACAGGGGGCCGGACAGAGTGGTACTGGGACGCGCGCGCGGCGGGACCGTGGCGCTGGGCAGCTTGTGAGCTCCCGCTGCCAGTCCCGGGGCCGGCGAGGCCATGGACAACCTACGCCGGCGCGTCGAGCACTTTCTGGAACAGAAGAACTTTGCCACCGAGGCGCTCGGAGCCCTCGAAGCCAGGACCGGTGTCGAGAAGCGGTATCTGGCCGCGGGTGAGCCGTCGGAGCGCTCGCTCCATTGCACCCACAGGCTCGCCGGGTCCCTAAGTACAGAGGTCGCAGACTGGCGGCCTGTCTCCTCGGAGCGGGTCTAGGGATGTGGCCCCAGCGGGACGGGCGTCCCACTTCCCGCTGAAACTCCCCGATCCAGGCAGGGGTCCAGGATCTGGACCTCGGGTCACCTACAGTTCCTGTCTTGCACTCCTGCGGTCTCGAGCGAGCCCTCCCGCATGCCACCCCCGCTACAGCCTCGGTCCCCGCCGTCCTCTGTCCTCTCCCTTGTCACCATGGGTGACAGCCAGGTCCAAGTCCAGTTTTTTTCAGTTGTCCAGCGGGTCTTGGAAGACGGGATGTGTAGGGGGGTGATCCACGTGCCAGCGTGTCCTCCGGGTCCTTCCCTCGTGGACCCTATCTTGGAGGGAGGGGAGACCGGGCCGGAAGAGGACCGTCCTGCCTGCCGTCCTCTCCCCTCCTCCAGTTAGGTCGCTTTGCACCTTTGTAGGTCAATATTTATTACCTTCGGCTGTTTGACAGCTGTGATGGAGCCGGAGGAAGAGAACCCAAAGCCCTCATTGTTCCGTTTCAGTTCTTTTCCTCCTCGGAGAGAGGAGCAGGAGCAAGTGGCTCTGCTTGGTTCTGAAACTCTCTAGGCAACATAGTACATGACTTCTTCGAATGCCGACTGATTCTTGCAGTACTGAGGCTCCTGCCTTTCTAGGAAGTCCTTCTCTGTGAATGAATCACAAAGACCCATAGGGCTGGGCATGGGCTCTGTGGGGAGGGTCCTGCCAGGTGCCTTGAATACCTGTGGCCCATCTACCTTCACCCCATTCCCCTGACAGCTGGAGGTCTCCCACACCAGCTAGCCAAGGACCACCTGAAGCTGCGCCCAAATCTCTGCAGGTCCCAGGCTGTGCCCGCCCTGGTCACAGGGCCCTGACCTCTGCCCAGACTTTCCACATGGCTAGGATCTGTGGGTGAGGAATTTAGGTCACAGAGCAGCAGGAGGAAGGTGGCAGAGGGGAGCCATTTAGAAGGCTAGGTGTTACGGGGAAACTGAGGCATGGGGGGCAGGGGCCTAGTGGGAAGCTGCATCAGTGTCTGAAATGTCCCCCTGTCCCTGCCCTGTCCCATCTGTTGCTGATGTGTGCAGGCGCTGTCCCCTTGTGTCCAAGGTCATCCACCTTCTGCTGAGGCTGCAGGTTTAAAAGGGATTGAGGGGAGGAAGAGCCCCTCCTCCTCCAGTAGCAATCCCAGCGAAGGGGCGTCCCCTGCTATCATGCATGCGCTTTTCTTTGATATAATGACCCTTGGGTCACACCTTCCCCACATTGTCAAAGCCCCTGTCCCCCAGGGAACACAGGACACAACTCAGAGAAGACAGTGCTGGGGGTGACATGGTCTCCTAGGGCTGCTCCTGCTCTGACCTCAGGCCCACAGGTGAATGGAAGGGTGGGGGTGACTGGGGCTCTGCCCTTTGATCCAGAAGTGCCTTCCAAATCTCCCTGTGGACAACAGTCTCTGGGGAGCAGACAGGAGGCTGTCCTAATGCTCTGGAGCTCAAAGATTTCCCAGGTGGCCTTGAACAACCCACCACCAACACCACAGTCAGTGCTATTCCCGTGCTATTTGCTGCTGAATGAGATAAGTGGGCCTTGAGCCCTGCACAAAATGCACTTAATCAACGGAACACTTACCAGTGTGTTTTTCAGTGTCAAGTTCAGAATAGGGGCTGGGCTTCTTTCCCATGCACCCCTTTTTTTTTCTGAACCTGCATTGGCTGGTATGTTTCAGTGGCCATGTTCCCATGTGGGACAGGTTCTGTAACCTACAGCAACCCTGGCATGCAGGGGACCTTTACAGATGGGGAAACTAAGGCTCCTTGGAGAGAGCTTCACTCATTGTCAAGCAGTGGTCAAAAGCGAGCCCTCCTAGCTCTAGGGGACCCGGATGCTGGGCTTTGATGCCTCCTTTTAAGACAGAGGCTTTCAAGGTGGGGAACACTATGCCCCATATTTGATGATGTTTGGGGATTTTTTTGTCTGCAGTACTGGGGATTGAACTCAGGTCCTTTGCACTGAGCTATATACCACCAGCCCTTTTAATTTTCTATATTTTGAAACAGGCTTGGGCTGGGAATATAGCTCAGTGGCACAGCACCTGCCTGGCAAGTGTAAGGCCCTGAGTTCAGTTCCTGTTACAAAAACACAAAACAAATGAACACCCCTTCACCAAGGGACACACTCTCACTGAGTTACCTATGCTGAGTTTGAATTTGATATCCTCCTGCCTTAGCCTCCCAGAGTGTCGGGGTAACAGGTATGGCTCACCACACCTAGCTGTCGGGGATATTTGTGGTTGTCACAACTGGGAGTGTTCCTGGCACAGAGTGGGTGGAAGCCAGGGACACTGCTGTAACCAGAATTCTCCCTAACTGGGTGAACTGGATGTGAACAGTGCTCAGAGGAGAGACCCTGAGTACAGATAACAGAAAGGTACACTGTAGCCTTCCTCAGCTCACCAGCAATCAAATCTCAAGAACCCATAGTCTCCCTTTTACATTTTTTTCTCTATCACTTAGATTCAAACACTGGCCTCTTGTTCCAAGACCCTATATAGGTTCAGATTATTGCTTATTCTTTCAACAAATATTTATTGTGCAGCTCTTCTCTACCCACCCTATCTCTGAGCCCTGGCTCCAAGCCAAAGTTCCCACCCATCCTGGGAGATGGGGGAGAGGCGCAGGGCAACTCGCCCATCCTGGAGGTGGCATCAAGGCTCCAGGAAGGAGGCGAAGGTTGCCCACTTCATCCCAAGGGTGCTCAGGCTCCCACCCAGCGCTCCTTTCTCCCCCAGGAGCCGTCACTCTGCTAAGCCTGTATCTTCTCTTCGGCTACGGGGCATCTCTGCTCTGCAATCTTATCGGATTTGTGTACCCCGCATATGCCTCGTGAGTGCCCCATCTGCCCCAGTGGTGGGGGGTCTCTTGGGGGTTCCAGATGGCCCCTGAGTCTGTTGTGCCCCTCTGCAGAATCAAAGCTATCGAGAGCCCAAACAAAGAAGACGACACTGTGTGGCTGACCTACTGGGTGGTGTACGCCCTGTTCGGGCTGGCAGAGTTCTTCAGCGATCTTCTCCTGTTCTGGTTCCCTTTCTACTACGCGGGCAAGGTGGGCAGGGACTTGGGGATCCTGCAGCAGCTGGTTACCCACTGTGAGAGCCACTGAAGAGGGGGCAGAAAGCTGCGGCAGGCACAGTGTGACCTCTCACCCCACCCCCCACAGTGCGCCTTCCTGTTGTTCTGCATGACCCCCGGGCCCTGGAACGGGGCGCTGCTGCTGTACCAGCGGCTCGTGCGTCCGCTCTTCCTAAAGCACCACGCAGCCGTGGACAGCGCCATGAGCCACCTCAGCGGTCGGGTCCTGGACGTGGCAGCCGGAATAACCAGGGACGGTGAGTGCTGGAGGGTGTCTGTCGGTCTGTCTGTCTGTCTGTCTGACTTTTGAGTCTCTCCTTGGACTTTAGCCTGTCTGTCTGTCCCTCAACTCCCTCCTGAGTGTGACTCCTGTCCTAGCATGTTGGCTGACCCTCTGCTTCCTGACCCCCTCAGTCTTCCTCTTACTGTCACCTCTCTCCTCCATGCTCTCGGGATCCAGTGCTACGGGCCCTGGCCCGTGGCCGGGCACTCGTTACCCCAGCAGTGGTGACAGAAGTCCCCATCGCCCTGGAAGGCGACTGTATGTAACATATAACACTGGGGAGGTTGGTGCTGGGCATGTGCCTATGTGTGGGCACTTGTGTAAGCCTGAGTGTGTGTGTTCACAGCATGTGGGTTTGTGTGCTGAGTGTGCTGTGAGCTCTCCAGTGTATGTGTGCATATGGTATTCTGTGCACTTGTTGGTGTCTGGCTGTGTGCATGTAGTGTGAGTTGCATACATGAGTATGTGTGTGAGAGCATGTGCACCCGTTGGGGCATTGTGTGTTTGAGTTTTTGTCTGTATAGTGAATATGTACACATGAAACTGCATGTCCAAGAATGCATATGTGTGAGTATATATACGTGAGACCGTGCACCAAGTATTACCTGTAGCAATGTGTACGTGCCAAGCATGTGTGTATGTGGGAGGGAGTACATGTGGTTGCCCCTGTGAGTGTACAGTGTACACATGTAAGCATGTGGATGTATACATTCATTGATGTCCACCATGATTCCCACCTCTTGTGGCCCCCTTGTCCCTCCTGCTGACCCATGCTTGGCACCAGAGGCCCAAATCCCATTCCTCAGCTGCTCCAAGTACCAGGGCTCCTGCTGTAGCCAGGATTCTCCCCAAGTGGGTGAACTTGCCTGCCTCACCCCTTACCCACCCTCTCTCCACAGCCCCACCAAGCCCGAGCCCTCCACAGAAGGGCAAGTGAAGCTGCCATCCCGCTCTGGCACAGACATCCCAGCTGGTGAGAAGGGGCACAGTGCCAGCCCCCAGCTGTCCACAGAGGCCCCTGCCGACTCCCGAACAACAGTGGCCCAGCCGAGCCGTTCCAACCTGGGCAAGCCCCCTCCCAGGGCAGCCGTAGGCCAGGCCAGGTCTCTGGCTGAGCCAGGATCAGGTTCTCGGATCCAGCTGGCTTCCCGCTCTGTCATTGGCTCCCAGCTGCCTAGGAAGGCTCAGGTTCCAGCTCGGGGTCTAGGCACCCACTCCAATGAGGCCCCCAAACGCCCTGGGGTCTCTGATCCTCCTTCAGGGTCCTCTCCCCCAGCCACCTCTAACCTGGAGCCTGCAAACACCCAGCCTCCCAGTGGTGTCCCCAGCCCTGTTCAGCCTCCCGGGGAGCCCGGGGACCCAGCCCCTGAAACCAGCACACAGCCCCAGGAGAAGACGCCCACGCAGCCAGCTGGCAGCTCCTCAGAGCCTGAGCTCAGCGTCTCCGAGTCCTCCCTGGACTCCATGTGTGAGGCTACCACTAAGCTCACCTGCCACTGGCCATGCCACAGACCCTGGCTGCGGTGCCCATGGCACTGCTGGCTGCTGGAGCACTTGGCCTATTAGAGCCCCTTCATCATCTGGCCCACCAGGTTCCCTAAAACACCAGGCTAGTTGGGTATGCAATAAAGTAACTGCCCAGACCCATGTGTCATCTGTTGTAGGGCAACCCTAGAGCAGCAAGTGTGAGCCCTGGTGGTACAGACTGGCTCTGTCCTACAGAGGAGGAAACAGAAGCCCAGGGAGTCAGACCCAGCCACTCTGGGTCTCCCAGGGACCTCACACAAATGCAAACCAGGAAATCTTTGCCATCATCCAAGGGGCTTCCTCCTTCCTCTTCTGAACTTGTGGTCAGATGTACCCAGTGAATCTCTTTTCAAGGAATTACACTCCAGGCTTTGTTTTTATTTTTAAATTTTGAAATAGGGTCTTATTAAGTTGCTCAGGTTGGGAATCAAACTTGTGATCCTCCTGACTCAGCCTCCCAGAGTGCTGGGATGACAGGCATGAGTCACCATGCCAGGCTTGAGCCCCTTTTATTAAAAAAAAAAAAAAAAAACGCTTGCAGACAAGGGAAAGAAGGAGGAGAGACACCCCTTTCGGCTCACTGAGGCTCCCGAGAAGCTGTAACAGACAGAATTGGAGCACTAGAGTTTGAGAGCACTAGAGGGCACCTGAGAAATCCCTGGCAGGGAATGGGGATGTGAGATGGGACAATGGGACAGGCAGGATGCCATGGGAGGAGTCGTGACCAAGCCAGCAACACTTGAGGCTCCTCCTCTTCTTCCTCTTCCTCTTCTTCCTTTTCCTCCTCCTCCTCCTCTACCTTTTCCTCTTCCTCTTCTTCAGTCTGAGACAGGGTCTGACAATGCAGCTCAGACTGGCCTTGAGCTCACTTTGTAGCCAGGCTGGGCTACAACTCACAGTGATCCTTTTGCCTCCTGAGTGCTGGGATTGCAGGCCCCGCACCACTATGCCCAGTTTAACCCCAAGGCTTTTGCCTGACGAGGGAGCTGAGGCTCTATTTATCCTGCGGAGGTCGTGGGGCATGGTCCTGGTGGGCGGAGCTTAACTTAGACCACGCCCTGTGGCATGTGGGGTCTGGCGTCTGGGTCGAATAGAGCAGGCAATGGAAACCCCTGGAGGCCGGCCAGTCTCTTCAGCATTTGTGGAAATTGTGACGCTATCAGCAGTCACTGGTGGGGTCGGCTGTACACTACCATTTTGTTTTGGTTATGTGATGTTTGAGGCATACGATGCTGATTACAAAAACTGGCAAAGAACAAAAAAGGTGAGAAGCCTATTTATATGGATGTACACACACCAACTCTTAAGCACAAAACAACTAATCTAACAGTACAGGCTGGGGAGATAGCTCAGCGGTCTAAGCGTCTGCCTGGCAAGCACAACGACCTGGGTTTGCATACCGGCCCTGAAACCAGGCATGTAATTCCAGAGCTGGGGAGGCTGAAACAAGAGGATCACTATGAGTCTGAGCTGTGTAGTGAGACCATGTAAACCCTGTACTAAATACATAAGAATCAATTAATCAGTCAATCAATAAATATAAAAAGCAGAGATCACTCTATGTCCAGGTTGGGGGGGGTGGCTGTGTGTTGTGTGTGTGTGTGTGTGTGTGTGTGTGTGTGTGTGTTACTGGGAATTGAACCCAGGGCCATTGCACAAGCCAAATCCAGCCCCTTGATTTTATTTTTGAGGGGTTGTTTTGTCTTGTCTTTGGAGACAGGATCTCACTACATGGTTCAGGCTGCTGCCCTTGAACCCATTATGCAGGCTGGCTTTAAACTTGCAGTGCTCCTCCTGCCTCAGCTTCCCAAATGCTGGGATTATAGGCATGTGTCACCACCCCCGGGCCATGCCAGTCCTTTTAAAATATATTTTTATTCTGAGACAGGGTCTTACTAAGTTACCCAGGCTGTCCTCCAACTAGAGCTCCTCCTGCTTCAGCTTCCTCCTGAGCAGCTGGGGTTACAGGCCTGGCTACAGCACCCAGCTGGGGAGGTGCACATTGAGATGATCAATATATTACAGGTCAGGGTAGAGAAACAGCACTGAGGAATGTGCAGGGGATGAGGGAGCCTGCTGGGAGTTGGGGTCTGGGTCTGCAGAGTCCGGGACTGAAAGTTCAAAGGCCCGGGGACAGCACAGAGTCTGATGAATTGGGAGAGCACCGAGGAGGGTCCTGTGCTGCAGCAGAGGGAGTGGGACAGAAAGGGAGGCTGGAGTCCTTGGGGTGGCCCCGCAGGGATTTGAGTACATGGGGAGGACTTTGTCTTTTACCCAGGAAGTAGATTTTATCAGAGAACATTAATGACTTGTAGGTAATCATTAATAAGCCCTGCCCTGTGTCCCTGGTCTCCCCAGCTGTTGCTTCCTTGCCAGGCAGGTCTGAAGAATGAGATTTCCACCATGGCCCCTGGGAGAGGATGGGGAGCAGGCTTGTTCTGCACCCCTTACCTTTGCCCTGAAGGTGGCATCCACCTATGATTCCAGTTGCTCGGGAGGCTGAGGCAGGAGGATCATAAGTTTGAGGTCAGCTCTTTTTGCCACATCTCCCACAAGAATGAAGACCATTCTTAGCAATCAGTCAACATTCCAGAAAATAGCAACATCACTCTGAAAGGACGCACAGTTATTGTGAAGGGCCCTAGAAGAACCCTCCAGAGGGACTTCACCCACATCAAGGTGGAACTCAGATTCCTTGGGAAGAAAAAGAAGAGGCTCCGGGTTGACAGATGGCGGGGAAACAGAAAAGAGTTGGCGACTATCCGCACGATCTGTAGCCATGTACAGAACATGACCAAGGGGGTCACACTGGGCTTCCGTTACAAGATGAGGTCTGTGTGTGCTCACTTCCCCATGGATGTCATTGTTCAGGAGAATGGGTCTCTTGTCGAAATCCAGAATTTCTTGGGTGAAAAATACATTCGCCACATTCGTATGAGAGCAGGTGTTGCTTGCTCAGTATCTCAGGCCCAGAAAGATGAGCAAATCCTTGAAGGAAATGACATTGAGCTTGTTTCAAATTCAGCTGCTTTGCTTCAGCAAGCCACAACAGTCAAAAACAAGGATATCAGAAAATTTTGGATGGTATTTATGTTTCTGAAAAGGGAACAGTTCAACAGCCAGATGAGTAAGATCCAAGAGTCAATCCAGGCACAGAAACAAGCTTCTGGATTGTAAAGCCGACCTGTGATATTTTCATGAGACAATAAAAGATCTTTTTTTTTTTTTTTTCCCTCGGAACCAGGGATTGAACTCAGGGGCTTGCACTTGCCAGGCAAGTGCTTATTCTACTGAGCTATTTCCCCGGCCCCAAAAGATCTTTATTAAATAGAAAAAAATATATAAGTTTGAGACCAGTCTGGGCAACACAAGGAAATTCTGTCTTAAAATAACGAAGGGCTGAGGGTGCAGCTCAGGTGTGAATGCTTGCCTAGCATGCACGAGGCCCTGGCCCCATCCCAGTACCCATCTCCGTAAACAGGTCCCAGCTCTACCCCTTAGCTGACAGCTGCTGCCTGACCAGTTGAACCCACTCCGGCAGCATAAGTGTGTAGGAAGCGCCCCTGCCTCACAGGTGGCCTTTAGTCCCTCAGATTCTTTTTTTCTTTTTGGTGGGGGATTGGGAATTAAATCTGGGGCCTTCCCAATGAGCTACGACCCCAGCAGTTTTTAGTGGTTTTTTTTGTTTGTTTGTTTGGTTTTGAGGCAGGGTCTCACTAAATTGCTGAGTTGGGCTCCAACTGGAGATGCTCCTGTCTCAGCTTTCCAGAGCCCTGGGTTGAAGACATCTCCATTTTGAGTGAGTGGCCCGCCTGCCCTGCTGGGAACCCTCAGCCATGAGGTAGCTGCTGGGGAGTGGGGCATTGCTGGGCCAGGCACCTGGAGCTTGGATAGACGCTGCTGCATCCAAGAGACAAGAGGTTAGGGATTAGGGTCAGCTCCATGCAGGTAACAGGGTTTGGGCTTGCTGTGAAAAACAACAATAATAATACAAATTTTAAAATCTTATATGTTTGCCATTGTAATGAGCAACTGGAATTCTGCAATAGTGCTAATATAAAATAATTCTCTCTGATTGAGCTTATTGGCACATGCCTGTCATTTCAGCTGCTTGGGGAGCTGAGGCAGAGGGATCACAAGTTTGAGCCCAACCTGGGCAACATGGTGGTGACTTAGGGCAAACTTGTCAGAAAACAAAAACTAAAAGAGGATTGTGGGGGTGAGTTTTTGCCTTGCATGTGGGTGGCCCTGGGCTCCATCACCAGCCAGTGTTATGTGAGTGGCAGAGGAGGCTGTGCAGTTTGGAAGTGAAGTTGAGCAGTCCCTGTCTGTGTGACCCGAGACATCTGTCCCGGCACTGCTGGTATGGGGACGGCTGTGTTGTGTCCTGCACCCCGTTCTGTGGCAGGGAAGCAGGCCACCATGCGGGGTCTAAGTCAGAGTGGACCCAGCGTGTGATCTTCCAAGTGTCATGTGGGGTTTCCTGGCATGGTGTCGCATTTCCTGCCCTTGGAACAGAGTGGAGGGCACAGCCTTGGGTACCCAAAAGGGAGGGAGAGCAATGATAGTCCAGGGAGGCTTGACGAGGGACGGTGACCTCAGCTTGGTCTAAGGACCACACTTGCAGGGCAGGGCTGCCTACAGGGGAAGGGCCGAGCCAGCTACACTGGTTCATCAAATCATTTCACCACCAGGGGGCATCCAATCCCTGCTCATTCCCCCAAAACCCTGCTTCAACTTTCTAGGAGTGTGGGGGTCCTGAGTTGTCCCCTTGCGGCCAGCTGGGTCGGGTCACCGAGTATTTTTACATAAAGGAAGGAGGGAACCATTGTTCTCCCAGGCCAGGCTTGCCTGGGTTATCTCGGGAACTACTGTGTGTAGGTGCTCAATAAACGCTAGATCAAGGTCTGCACGAGGGTGGAAGAGGCTAGGGAAGTGTGGCTGAGGGGCGTACTCACCCGCAGCTGGTGAAACAGACCCACAGAGGAGCCGAGGCCAGTCCAGTGACCACTTCCCTCAGCCTTTACTCCTGCTGGTTGATTTTAGGAGGAGGCAGCCGGGGTCAGTGGCCACAATGAACCTTGTAGAGGAACCCAGGACACTCAGGTGATCTGCTGATCCCAGGTGCTTTGGGATTGCCACTAATCACTGTCTCAAATGACAGCACAGCCACTCCAACAGGGTTGAGGAGACAGAGGGGAGGCCCTAGGATACTCCACAGATAAGGACTCCCTGGGCTAGTCCTTGACGCCCCACAGCCACCTGCTGTGTTTCCTGTCCTCGCCTCACACAGGGTGGGAGCTGCTAGGAAAGGATGGGGTCCTGTGTGAAGGTACATGGGCTTCGGTAGCATGGCTGTGGCTGAATCTACCAGGTTGTCCCCGAGTGTGGCTGAGTATATGATTGGGGTGCTCTTGTTTGGTTTGGTTTTGGTTTGACTTGGTTTTTTTGAGACAGGGCCTCACTATGTAGCCCAGGCTGGCCTTGAATTTGTGGCAATCTTCCTGCCTCAGCTTTCTGAGTGCTTGGGTTATAAGCATGCACCACCACACCTGGCTTTTCAAGTGCTTCTAAAGATTAATTAAATAGGAATAAACACAGTGATGGGAGCAATCTGTTGACTGGAAGAAACCCAGCCAGGATGAGGTTTGAACTTTCCAGTAACCAAATCAAAGGGGGAAATCAGTAATCGATAGTGCCTGGTTGCATATGCCTTCAAAGGGAGATGCCTGTTGGTATCTCTAAATACACTTGGCTGGATTGTGAGTAGCAGAGAGAAAACAGGATTAATGCAGAGTGTCAGGAAGTTAAGCACAGAACTTTGTGGTATCCAGGGGAAAGAGGGAGATACATTATGTCACCTTGTCAGGCACGTTTCCTTCTGGGACATGCTTGTCTATATCTCTAACCATGGGACCGTGATGCAAAATGAATGAAAGAAGACGCAGAAATTCTGAGTGTAGAACAGCTATGAGCTTCCTGGCATCCAAGGTGAGAGGGGAAGTAAGAGTCAGAGTCTTCTCAGTCTCAGTGTATCCTCTGCAGTGCCTGCCTGCTCATGACAGTGAATCCAACTACCGGGACATGGAATCACATAGAAGTGGAAGATGCTTCTGAGCTCCCTGGACACCAGGGTGAGAGGAGAAATATTCTAAGTTTGAGCCTGGGCAGGTGTATCTTGCAGTGTGTTTTGAAGGCCACCCCCAGGCATTCAGACAGGGCAGCGCCTAGAGGCCAGACGTGCCCGGCTGTCTTCTGCAGGGCTCCAGGGCCGGGCATAGCCAGCGTGGGGCAGCAGTAGCCGGTCCTGGGTGCCGTCTGGGCTGACGAGGCGTCGGACAGCCAGCAAGTACTCCCGATGTGGAGCCAGCGATGGGCAGGGGCAGCGGCCAGGCGCCCATACATACTCGCGCATCCGCAGTGGTGAGCGGTTCTTATAAATGAGTAGGATTCGCACCTCATAGCGGGTCTCATGGGCCTGGCGGTGGCTGCCCAGCACGCGGGCCTGGAACACTGGAGGTGAGGTGTGTGCTGAAGTTGCTGGAGACCTCATGCTGTACCCATCCACACCAGCCATTGCCAGAAGAGGTGGGAACTCAGAAAGCTGGGAGTTGGGAGTGAGGGCGTGCACCTGTCATCTCAGCACTTGGGAGGCTGCTGCAGGAGGATCCCTGCCAGTTTGAGGCCAGTTGGAGCTACAGAGTGAGTTCAAGACCAGCCTGAACTACATTAGGGGGTCCCTTCTTACCGCCTCTCCAAATGGCCCTAGGAATGAGTTCTCACCGAAGTCGCTTCCGCAGTAATGTAGCAGGCGGTGTGCGCGACCACGTGTGTCAGGGCAGGGTGGGCAGGGGTCTGTGAGGGGGCAGTGTTGTGAGGGGCACAGCTCTCGCCCCTGCCCGCCCCACCCAGGCGTGTGCACCTCACCTGGGGCCCGGGTTGGATCGCGGGTCATGGGGCTTGGTTCAAGGAGCTGAGGGCGTTGAGGCTCCACCTCACGGGGCTGCGGCTGCCTTAGCGCCCAGCCCAGCACCTGCGCCTGCGCCTGGAAAGGGCCGTAGCGCTCTCGAGGAAGCCAGAATTCAAACTGCACGCCGGGGTTGGGCTCCAGCAGGAGGACCTAGGAGAGGGGTTCCGGGAGCTGCGCCCTACCCACCGACCCAGCCTCCCCACTCAGACCCTCCGTCCCTGTCTCCCCGTCCTCTCCCCCTCAGAGGCTCGCGCATACTTGCAGGACTAGGTCTTGCGTGGTGGGCCCGGCCGCGTGCAGCGTCTCCTCCGGCCCCGCAGCGCGAGTGTAAACCACCTGGGTGCCCGCAGCCTCATAGGTGCCCGGGGGGCTCACTGCCCAATGCCCATTGAAAATGTAGCGCCCATCGCTGCCCATTAGCGCTGCAAGGGAAGGTCCAGTTGGGATCCCCGGAACCCGCCCACTGCCCTCCTGGCGCTGGGCTCCCTCCCCTGCCTCAGTCGCCCCAGTTATGAAGGAGGGGCCACCACCAGCAGGCACCCCCCCAACCCTGTTACCCAGGTGGTTCCGGCTCCGCTGCACCACGCGAATATGTCTGGCGCCCACGGGAATCAGAGTAACGTTCCAGTACCCGGCGAAGGCACCTGGGCGGGAGGGTAAGGTGTAGGGTTGGCGGCAGGTGTGTGTGAGTGGTGATTTGAGGATTAAATAAAATGTTGCGGGAAGGGAATTAGTGTACTGGTAACTCAGAAAAACGCACGGGAATGTTTAGAGTTACATGGATCGCTAACGTGCGGCAGGGAAAGCGTTAAAACCCCATCTGAAAAAAAAAAAAACCCTTCTGTCGGGGGAGACAATCTGCTAGTGACCAATCAGAATGAAGGGCCAGAGGGGATGGGCCGCAGATTGCCCAATCAGCACAGGATTTCGCTTCGGGGTCCGAGCTCGTTAAAGACCCTGCTCCAGATGTACAAGTAGGGAGGATGGGGAGGGTGGTCACCAGCGTCACGGAACACGCGCTGCACGAAGAGACATGTGTCATTGGCACCTCCGCAGCGTCCACACCGGTCTTCGAGGGCGCCGGAACCCAGCACCCCATCACAGCCGGCACTCTGCAGGAGTAGTGAACACTCACGAAATCACAGTTTGGGGAGGGGAGGGGACTGGCAAACGGGTGGAGCCTGAAGGCAAGAGTCTGGAGCGGGGTGGAACTTGGGAGTGGGTCGTGAATGGGCGGGGCCTGGAAGCAAAAGGGAGCTAGAGGGAGACAAGAGTCTAGAGAGCGTGAAGCTTGACAGAGGCGGGGCCTGGAGGCGGGTCTGAGTAAAAGACTGGGCCCTGGAGGGAGGAGGCTGGGATGCAGCTCAGAGGGTGTCTGAAGTGGAAACCTGAAGGTACAGGTCACATCAGTAAGGACCTAGGGATGGGGACGAGAGTTAAAGGGATCAACTGGAAAGGACGCTGGAGGTGGAGCCTGGTGACATGACCCGTGGGGGCGGGGCCTCCGTGCAGGTGGGCGGGGCCTGGTGAATAGGGCGGGCCCCGGAGGGAGGAGGCTGGGTGGAGTCTGGCAGGACTGGGGCCTTGAGGCGGAGTCTGGATGAGAGAGGAGGAGGCTGAAATAAGTGATGAGGACCTAGGGGTGGGGCAGGATAGTGAAGAGTCGCCCCTGGAGGGATTGTGATTGAAGCCTAGGGAGGAGTGAAACCTAGAGAAAGATGGGGTGGGTCCCGGAGGGAGGAAGATGGGTTGGAGTTTAGGGAGAGGTGGAACCCGGGAAGGAGGAGCGGCTGGAAGGAGGGGCGTAGAGGCTATGCGGGGGCCTTGGCTGGGGGCAGGGATAGGGCGGGGCTAGGCGGAGCTGGGCAAATCTCACCAGGCAGCGGCCAGCCACACAGAGGCCCTGGGCTCCCGGGCTGCAGGGTGTGCCATCCAGGACGCGGCCAAAGCTGTGGTAGAAGGCTTGCCCCTCGGCCAAGCAGTTGAGGTCACACTGATTGGGCGCTACACACAGGCAGAGGGAGCAGTGTAGGCTCTGTCAGAGCTCAGCCCACTTAAGCTGTAAGGGGTAGCCATTCCCTGGAGCAGATGGAACTCTGGTTTTGAGCCAACGCCTGTCATCAAAACTGATTCTTCTTATGAACTTCCATACCTCTTCCTTCTCGCATTCATTCTACACACTCATTGAAGTCACTATTTTTTTCTTCTTCGCCACAGTACTGAGGATGAAACTCAGGACCTTGGCTCTGAGCGCCGTTCCCAGCTTTTTAAAAAATTTTTCTTTGAGACAGTACCTCACTTGGTCACTACGTTGGCCAAACTGGGCTTAAACTAAACTTGCAGTCCTCCTGCCTCAGCCTCCCAGATTTAAGCACCCACGATTTCCTAGACGTGATCGAGTGCCCTGGCTTGCAGCACCAGGCTGAACTCTCTCAATTCTGGTGCCTGTGCGCAGCAGGGGCTCAATTAAAAAAGTGTTCAGTAGGAGCCAGGCATGATGGTGCACACCTGTGGTCCCAGCACTTGGGAGGCTGAGGCAGGAGGATTACCAGGAGTTCAAGTCCGGCCTGGGCCATATTGTGTGTTCAAGGCTAGATTGAA
>NDGN011199436.1:0-12333 GCA_002564285.1 Tympanoctomys barrerae | reverse complement strand
CCTCCTGACTGTTTTTGGTGACAAGTTACTACAAGTGTACAGAAAACAAATCCACACAAAGTCAGAAACTTAAAGAATTTCAAATTTAGTCTCTGACAAGCAAGATGTGTTTACAAGGCTCCATGCTAGCTGACTTTCTCGAAATGCTGGTTTCTTATTATCTGATAAAGGCACTGATGTGAATTTAAATGGTTTAAAGTCATAGTAAGAAGTCAAAGCAAAAATATAATTAGTACCTAAAGAAATGAGTTTTTAAAAATACTTCCTCACTCATAGGAAAAAGAAAACCCTAAATAGCTCATTTTGTATTTCTTTGTGGTTAGTCCTGTGGTTTAAATTCTGCATTATTTTTGTGATATGGCTGACAGGTCACCCAAACAGTTATGATTGGGCCAGGGAGCTAGTTTGACAGTCTAAGTACCTGCCTGGCAAGTGCAAGGACCTGGGTTTGATTCCTGGTACTACCTGCCATGCTGACCACCAAAACTGGGCATGGCGGTGCACACCTGTAATCCCAGTGCTTGGGAGGCTGAGGCAGGAGGATCACTATGTCTGTAACCTGGAGAGTGAGACCCCGTATCAAATAAATAAATAAATAAATAAATAAATAAATAAATAAATGTATGCTTTAAAAGATCAGTTTTCCAGTTCTAGTTTGCACATTAGCCCCTTCTGATCCTGCGGAACTCCCTGGTAAGTACCAAGGAAGCCAAGCCAACCAGCTGCTCCTCCTGCCAATGGCAGGAAGCGGGCCTATTCTTTCTAAAACCAGTGGGGCTGGCATGAATAGCAGCCGTCTCACTTTGTCAGCATAAATGAGAAACGGAATTGTTTCTTTCCGGGCTAATCACACAGCAATGACAGCGAGCTCCACAAGCAGCTCATGAGACAGTCTCAGTATCTTTGTGCGACTGCACACGTGTGCCTGATGTGTGCTCTCGGTGTGAGTGCACCTAGTGCGTTCCCCAGGTTCACTTTGTCACTTTTGTACAGAAAGGGCCCTTTGATATCCAATATGCTTCTACCTCTGAACTCTGTCTAAACTTGGAGGGTGGTGGCTATGATCCTCCCTCTCTCCAGGTCTCTGCCCACACTGACTCAGGCCGAGAGAGGTGCCCAACTTTTCTCTCTTCCTGAGACCTTAAGCAATGCTGCTTGGGCACAAAGGGAGACTCAATCCCAGCTGGCCACCTCTAGGTGTTTAATATCCTGTCTATTCACCTGCTTTCTCATCTATGTATGTAAGAACTGATAGTGCCCCACTGTCATGCTTTACATAAAGATTAGAAATAATACATGAAACTTGGTATGGGAGCTTAACAAAGGGAGTATTTGTTAATGAAGATTGTCTTAATTTTGTTGGTTTGCTTTTAGCAGTAATCCTGGGATAGTTAGGTAAGGTTTCAGGATAGTGGCGGCAAACCTAGGGCGAAAGTGCCATAGGGGGCTGTATGTATCTCTGAAAGCTCTAACTCCCATCATTGTTCTAGGATATTACATCAATTTTTATCCTCTGTGTAACTACTGCTTTGTTGAGTTATAAATGAAACCCTGATCCATTTAAACTTCTAGCCTACTGGTTTAAAATCTGTCTGTGTTATAAAATGGGCATTTCTTCCATCAGAAATGAAAAGTTAAAGACCATGCAGTCTCTAATAGGCCATGACAGCACTAAAGTTCTAATATTTTATGATGAGGAATCTCTCATCTCCTGTTTCTATGTAGTACTTCGTTGCTAGGTGCAATGCTTTGTCTATTACCCCATTTACTCACGCTCTGAAGTTACACCATGTACATCATATAATAATTACAATATTACAGAAGCTGAGCTGGAACATCAAGCACTAGTATCATGAATTCTTTTTAGAAAATGAAACTGCATTTAAAAAAAAAATGTATTTGGTACAGGGTCTCACTTCTTAGCTCAGACTCATAGTGATCCTTCTGCTTTCATCCTCCCCAGCACTGGGATTACAAACACCACACCCAGTCTTGGTGGCCAGCTCAGGGCACCTGGGGCAGGGCTGGCACAGCACGTGGTTCTGGGGATTGAACACTGGTCCCTGCACTTGCCTAAGCAATGGCTTAATCCACTAAGCTATCTTGCTGGCCCTGAAAGTACATCTTCTTTGTAAGATTTAAAATAGTTGATTTATCAGCAAGGCTGCTGGCCACAAATAAGACACTAGTGATGCATCCTGACAGAGCTGTTTTCTGCCCCAAGGGCTTTCGGGTAGCTTGCAGGAAACCTGGAGTTTATTGATAGGCTGCTGCTACAGACCACCTAAAGCATGTGTACACAAAAGCAATAAAGAAAACCTTGATGACCACACAGTTCAACTCTCTCAATATACAGATGGAGATGGCAAGGTATAGCCTCTACCTGCCATGACCGAGTGCCTAGTTACAAAAACCTTTTCAATTAAACTAGCTAATATTTCCCATTTGGGACAATGTTTAAAGTACTGTGACGAAACTGAGGCCCCAGCACTATGCTGTTCCCATGGTTTTATTCTGTATAGGACTCAGCAGTTCACAGCCCCAGATCTGACTCTTTAATAGTGAGAGACGACCTGTGCTTCAGGATCCACACGAAAGAGTGAGGTCTAGAGTGTGCATTCCCCTCCATTCAGTCAGCCTGTTCTTCCTAGCAGTGTTCCAGCCCTGCAGAAAGACTTGATAAGGCACAGGGGCCTGAGTGTGCGTTGCCATGGCTACTTCCCTCCCTTCACAAGGGTGACATCACATCCTTCTGGCTTTGAGTCGCGGGAGAGGGTGCTGTAGGAATGAACCAGTGTGGATTAGAAGTGATGTTCTCTTATCTCTGCATTGTCAGTAGTGAAGGCTGTAGCCACTTAATTGGCAGCAGAATGGGGAGCAAATTCCGGTAAAGGGGGATTGGAACTATAACAACCCTAAAGCTCCTTCAAATTTATGAACCCACTCTGTTACCTGGAGGGGAACGACTTCTTTTCTCCTAGGTCAAATACGCACTATTTGTTTTCATATGATGTTGTGACTTAAGAGGAGAAGCTTTAGTATACTGAATAGCTTGAGGGCTGGGCAAGAGCTGCCTCAGTGACAGCACTGCACAGAACACCCACATCCCGGGCCGAAGACTTCCAGCAGCCTGTGCCACAGGGACACTGTGAACCAGAGGTATGTAACTGCGAGGCAAGTCCATTCATGTAATGCCCAGGGAGACATGAGGCATTAGCCTCTACGCTTTTTCAAAGCAATTAAGTTAACAGGTGGGAAAGAGATTAGAAATGTAGGTTTTCCTGAAGTAGAAACTCTTCTGGGGGATGGCTGATTGGTTAAAGGGTTAAGGAACAGGGAGGGTAATGGGAAGGAAAGAAGTGAATACACTGCTGCTTCCGAACAATGGTCTCTTTACTTCCCCACCCCCAGTGCCCTACTTGACCACACAGTAAAATACAGAGAAAACAGATTAACTCCGTCAGGACAGTCACACTGGGCAGGGTTTCCAGACAGTTACTCCCCACATCGAAAACAAGGGAAGTACTGATGGCCAGTGCTCCAATCCTCTTTCTGCCTGGAGTCTTTCCTGAAGGAAGCTCAGGCTCAAGGCCATGACTCACACTTTCTTCATGGAAACATATTCATTACCAACCCTACTGCGTTCTCCCACAGCCCTTGTCACTTCTTACTATTGCATCTGCCCTCCTTCCCTCTTGGCTTTAGTCTGGAAAATTCAGCCAGGTCTCCAGGAGCACAGAATGATCCCAGCTGGTGGTTGAGAATCTGTGTAAAGACTTCTTTTAAAAAGTGTGGTATTTAAACCCAAGGTGGATGAATTAAACTGACATTTATGATAACAACTGCTATATGCTTCAGTCATTTCCATGACAATAAACAACTCCCTTATAAGCAGAACATATGCTTCTGGGAAAAGTCATTTTATATTTGTCTCTGTAATATTCTGAGTGAGTTATATCACAAAATTCTAAGAGGCCTCTGAAAAGACTTCAGTGTGTGCCCTTTGTCTTCAGAGTCAATGACTAAAAAATGAATTAATTAGAACTTTGAATTCTTAATGATATGTATTCTTTCTCTTGCCTTTGGGGGCAAAGAAGACAAAAAGGAGATCTTTACATGACTTCCATTAGAACAGCAAACTCTAAGGCTGCTGTTCTTCATATCTCAGATTTGACACAACTTTGTAACCTACCTCCTCCTCTCTCCTTCTCATCCTCCGCCTCTTCTTTTAGCAGTTTGCCAACAGAATTATACCACTTAAAGTGTGGGTCAGGGATGCCATAAACACTGCAATTAATCAAGGCACTGTTCCCTTCCTTGACTATGATATGGTCAGTTCTGGCAATGATTACAGGCACAGCGCCCAACGCCATGTCAGTGCCATTTAAAGTGCTGTTAGCCACACTCTTAGCACTTGCTAGAGTGGATACTAGGATTAAAAAGGGCACAGAAGGTAGAAAGCACACAGTCAGATGGCTCTTCAACAGATCCATCTTCTTTGCTTGCTCTGTAAGGCAACAGCTGGTTTGCCGATGGAATCTTCTAGCCGACGACACACTGTTCAGAGCGGGCCATGGGACAAACCTGTCCTGGATCCATGGAGTCGGTATTTGATTGACACTCTGTTAAAAAACAAAAATCATACATACATAAGTATTAGCATTTATGCTTTAAAAGATATTACTGATAAAATTTTAGCAATCTATCTAAAATACAAACATGCACAAGTTCAGAAGGCATTCCAATGTTAAATGATGTTTTTCACACACACACACACACACACACAATAACCAGTACTTTGTTAAATTTTGCTATTAAAACACATAACTTAGTAGAAAAAAATACATCTCTCATTGTTAAATTGATTTCACCTTACTGCACAGAGCTCAAGATTGATCTAGCTTCTTTGACTTAGCATTACAAGGTTTCTCTTATGCTGTCACCTGTCTTCACCGTGGACAGCCTGAGTGCTCACTAGAGCTGTCCCTCATCTCTTCTCTTTCAGGAAATTGGAACTCCAGTGTGTTTCGCTGGTCCTCTGCCAGAATTTGGAAGGACTTTTCCAGAATCCATCTGGCATTTCTGGAACTCCATATTATGGCTTCCAGGATACTTTTCTCCCCTACCTATGATCTTATGGCCCCCACTGTATCTGTATCTGTCTCTATCGACTATGCTATTATCATTTCACTCCTAAGCACTCACTAAATCCCCTCATTTCCATCTTTATCTGCCTCCCAGAAGCTGAAAAACATCATCATAATGGTGAGGGGACATTGGGTGGCTGTACCTCAGTGTCCAAAGAACTAACCTTAACCAATTTCTCTCTCCTCTGTTTTACCAACTGACCCTACAGCTACAACAGTCTCCAAATTCTGAAGTTCAAATAATTCTCATGTTTTAAGTAAAACATATTTAATTGCAATCAACCATTCCTCCATATTGCTTACTCTCTTCCCTGGGCTTTCTGGCCCTTCTATGTCTCTTAGTCTTTCTGCTCCCCAACCCCCCAATCGGCACTTCCTACCTACCTCAGGCTAGATCCAATCATGAAGATCACATCCCACATCCTCACCCCTTGCCCTAGTGCCACATTTACTCTGCCGACAGACAATCTTGTGATCAAGCCAATCGTTTATCCCATACCTAGAGGGCGGCACAGCACTGGAAAGAGTGATAAAATGATGTAATTATTGTCAAAATGAAGGAACGACCTCCATCCCATGGTGACTTCTGGCCAACTGTTTACCAGTGCTCAATCAGTTTAGCATTCTCTTTTATGATTACAGACATCTTCAGCTTGCAAATTAACCATCTTAGCCCAGTGGTATTCCCACCTCCTCAAAACAAGAGAGACTACCTTTCTCCTGGTAAGCCTCTAAGCATTTCTCCTTATTCATCTTCCCACTTTTTGGAAAGTATACTGTATCTTATGTTCAAAGCCTTATTACCATTTACTCCCCAAATTTCTATATTTCAGCTGCTATTTTCTAAAACATCTCTTGTTCAGAACACCAATCATTTCTCATTGCCTATTTTTTGCCTACCTCTTACCAAGTGTTTATGGTGATCGATATTATTGATGCTTTCTCAAAACTCTTTTTCCAGGAGGTTTTCACACTCTGTCCCTCCTGATCCCCTCTTCTTCCCACTCCTTAAAAGTTAAGCTACTCTTACAGTTTAATCTTTAGCCCACTTCCCTTTCCCCAGCTCCTTCTAAGATTTCTTCCCTCGCCTTCATTGTCACCTACAACCTAAGTTGTAACTCCAAAATCCATGTTCTAAGTTCTGTCTCTTTCTTGAGTTTCAGATTGTTATTATCAACCTGGATGTTCTGCACACAACTTAACATTAACATTTTGCAACCAAACTCCTTACCTTATCTGCAAAATATGACAATTCTAGGATCCCTTATTTCACTGCAGGGCAACACTGTCTATGGAGGGATGCAAGAGAATAGCCTAAAACACTGTCCTCTCCCAGAATATCCACCAGTAGTCCGATGGTGGTTTCATTTGTTACAGATTACTTAGATCTGGTCCATCCTGTGACCTCCTCTTACCAGAAATGGTGTGGCAGACTTCCGCTTAATCTGCCTGACTTCCATCTTTCTCTAAATCCTCATCCAACCTTCATAGCCACCGGTAGAGTAACCACACCATGACTTAAACTATGGTGCCATTCCTTTCCTTAGCAGCCTTCAATGTTTCCCCAATGCTTACATCATGCATCTGAATTCCTTACCTATTCATTCACTCAAAAAAGTTTACAAAGGTAGACGAGAAAGATCCTTCACATTAGGTGGAGCTTATACTCTCATGAAGTAAAGCGAACAATGAAAAGCACATGTATGGTAAATCAGGATTTCAGCTACAAATGTACACCTCAATAGGCATACCATGATGGGCTGAGTGCTGAGTTAGGCAGCTGGGTAGGACTTAACTGAGGTGGCCCCTGAGCCCCGGTCAGCAAGGCCAAGACCTGGAAGAAGAGTGTTCCAGGAAGAAGGAACAACAAAGCAAATACTGCAGGTGAAGAAACAAGAGAAGTGTTACACAATTGGTCAGAGAAGTAGATGGACCCAGGTCATTCAGGGCTCTGCAGGCCAGACTAAAGAGAGTTGGGTAATAGCTCATATTCAGTGTGGGCTGAGGATGGTGGTCCACCCCTATTGCCCTAGCTCTTGGGAAGCTGAGGCAGGAGGATGGTAAGTTAGAGGCCAGCTTGGGCAACCTAGTAAGTTTAAAGGCAGCCTCATCCATATAATGAAACTGCCTTTTTCAATAACAACAAGAATAATGAAAACGCCACCACAAATGAAAGAATAATGTTAATTGGTAAATTTTTAGCAGGAGAGTTATACAGTATTGTTTTTTAAAAAAATCAACTTTACTGTGCTATAATTTGCATTCAATGAAGTGTGCCTTCTTTAGGTAGACATTTTAACGGGTTTTGACAAATCCATACTCTTCTGTACCTATTGCAGTGAACAAGGTATCAAACATTTCCATCTTCATCGAAAGTCCACTACTCCTGCCCAGTACTGGTGTTCATCACAATCCAGTTCTTACCTCTGTGTACGCCCCCAACAAATTCAGGTTCCCATTCTCCCCCTGTGGATATCTAGTTATTTCAGCTGTATGTATAGAAAAGGCTGTCCTTCCTCCAAAGGATTACTCTGCCTTCTTGCTAAAACAATCATATAGGGCGGGTCTATTTTTAAAGTCTTCATTCTTTCCCACTCACCTATACGTCAGCCCTTGTGCCGATCCTGTGCTACCCACGCTGCCTCCTTTATCTCTGTATCTTTAGTCTCTGATGTTGCCCCTAATGCCCAGGATACCTGATCAATTTGTCTGCAGAATGGAGATCTGTCCAAGGGGAGAAGCCATTATTCCAATTCTGTATATAATCAACAGGAAGAGGAACCTGGTGTTGATAAACTGGCTTCAGATCATGTATTTCCTCAGCAGGAAAGAAGCATTTTCTCAGGGCGGGCCCTTTGCATGCTGGCCCTGTAGCCCCAGTGAGCCCACACATCTCCCCGCTGTGGCAAGGGCAGACAGCGCACATTGCAGTGGGACCACAGATACCGCTGTGACTCCGGAAACAGCTTTCTTTACTTGGCTGAATGCGTGGTTTCCTTTTCTCTGGGCAGCTGTAAAGCTGCCATACATGAGAGTAGAGCTGTCAGGAGCCCTCTCTCAGGATTTTGATAGATGAATAGGATCTCCATTCTTAGCCACTTTTATTTTTTGGTGGTGATACTAGGGATTAAACCCAAGGTCTTGGCCCTGAACTATATCCTTGGCCCTTTTAGTTTTAGTTTTGAGATAGGGTCTAAGTAGTTAAATTGCCCAGGCTGGGCTCAAACATACCATCTGTACTGGGATTACAGGCAGGTGATGTTATGAGTGGCCTAGTTCTAACTACTTTTATTGGCTGTATGTTTTTGGTCAAGAAATTACCAAACACAGGACAACTGTGAAGATTCACAGTCAAATGTATGTATAACAAGCATACTGACAGGTTGATAAATATCAATATCAGTATTAACATAATGTACTAAGCATCCTGAACTGGAAATGAATGCTAAATCTATTTTTAAATTATGTCATTTAAATGACATATTTTTGTTCTGAACTTTCATTTGGTGCCATGTCACCACAAGGAACCATTATATGTGACTTCATGCTGACCTTAAACTGGCAGTAATCCTCCTGCCTCAGCCTCCCAAGTTCTGGGTTATAGGCATGTGCCACCATGCCCAGCTAGTTGTTGGTATCTTGGGATTAGGAGGTTGGGTCACTGATTCCCTGACACCTAGGATGGGGCAGACACCTGCCTTGGTACTTCATCAGAGAATCAGAGATAAAACAAAGCTGGAGATAGGTCCTAATAAATAAGTAGAGTACATACACTATAACTTTTTCACAATTAGTGAGAATATAACAAATAGAAGAGTAAAGACTTTTAAAAATGTGCTGTCAAGAGTTATTTTTAAACAGGGATTACTTCCACTTTCAAACACACTGTGGGTGCAAGAATAAGAAGGGGGTACTGCTGAGTTCTGATATTTTTATAATAACGGTGCTCTGGGCGAGAAACAGTGATTACTTAGAAGCTTCAACTTGCCTTTTAGAGTCTGTTTAATGTACAGAGACAGACTTGCCTTGAATATGGGAATTCAGTTACCGCGCCGGTTCTTTTCCTCTCCCATTCCTACTCTCTTTCTGTCCCATGCTAAAGTTATTAAGGGGCAAAAGACACATCAAAGAGTTTTAACATGGAGCTGACTGTCACTAATAGAGTAATAATTTTACTTAAAAAAGTGCTGTATCAATACTATGCTCTTCTGGGTCTGATAGTTTATCTTAAAAATTTGTTTTATGTCAGACATGTTGCCAGGGGCTCAGGGGATGGAGAATGGTACTACAACTCAGTAAATCTTAGGCCATGTGAGTGCACATTTCCACCTGTTCTCTGGTGCTGTGGGCTTGGGCATGGGTAGGTAGAAGGTAACTGAACAGCCTGAGAGACAGCGGGTGATGATGCCTGTTGATTTCCTACCCTGTAGCCCAGCCTCTCCTCTGCCTTCCCTTCGATACAGGGCCCGCAGAGGGTGTAGACCTCCAGTCCTCCCATCCTCGCCACGGCACCTGCTGCACGCACCAACTTCGGCCACTCCTCCTGGGTGCCTGGCCTTGCACTTGTCTTGAAGAAACATCTTTTCAATTGCAAGGACAGTTCCCAGATGGCAGAGACTCTACAACAGAGCTCTGCAGGATTCTCTTAATGCAAGTCACCGTACCAACATTTATATACTTGCTGTGCAAAACCACATGTATGTGGACTCTAGGGCTAACCACTTGAGATTAAATTCCAATGTGTTGCCTAGAGAACATAAGATACCTTGTGACTTTGGATGCTCAGAAATATTCTACAAATGTACTTTTTTTTAACCTCTCCAACCAGGATTTTACAGTGACAACCTCATGATAACCTGAGTTAATAACACTCAACATTGTGAAAGACAATTTAGCCACGAAAGAGTAAACCTTAAGTACTATAATACAGTGGATTAAAATGCAGTCTTTGAAAATACAAAAACAAAGACCACAGATTTCGAAATGAGGGTTTCACAAAAGCTACAATGGACAAATTGTTAGGCTTCATACGTCTGCTCATGGCCTGTGGGGAATTTCATGGAACGCTTTGTTTTCCATAAATAGAACAAAAGAGAAAATATTTAACAAATATCAAATGTTTTCTCTTTCATTTGGCTTCTTCCCTACTTTCAAGCACTTGTATTTTGTCTAAAGTGTTTAAGGAAATGCTCTTTGAATCTTCTCCTTGCTCCTCTACCCAGGGTCAACAAGACTTTTGTCCAAGTATTCTTGGAGTTGGGAGAAAAGGGGTTTTGAATTAAGTGAATATATATTATTGTTTTCTCTTGGCAGGGTTAAGACTGGCATTTTCCCCATCCACCATGATGATTAATTTGTACAGTTATACAACTGGGTTTTGTCACAACATCGACTGAGAGTCTTTACTGTTTTCATTTGCACATGAAGGATGACACGGCAAAAAAGCTGCCTCCTGGTGAAGACACATCCCCGAGAGATTTCCACCCATAAAGAAAGGAAACTCAGCCTCATAGGAACTGGAGAGAGGCAAGAAAATGCTCAATAAATCACGCATATTACAGAGGCTGCTGCAGCTATAAAATTCTGCAACTTTCTGTGTATCACTAGTAGTTAAAAATAACCATGTAAGTCTTTAAAAATCAAATTTTAGTGGTCTGTTTCATGGGCCGAGGAGATAGCTCAGCAGTGTGCCTTCTATGACAAGTGCAAGGTCCTGAGTTCAATCCCTGATAACAAAATAAATAAATAAATAAACAAAGGTCTGCTTCAACTATTAAAAATCATAACATTAACTTTTCACTGGACCACTTCGTCTGACTTAATATCTTTCAAGGTCAAAATAACACCGAATTTTGAGGTAGCGAAGGCAATCTCTCTGTGGAAAAAGGCCAAGAAATTTGTAGAATTTCAACTACTGACTCCCTAATCTAATCATTTAAGTGATAAATCAACTGAAATGTATCTTTATGTCCAGTCATGTTATAGGAAGAGACTCATGGTGTCCTTTCTTCAACATGTTTTCTTCTTGTAAGCTGAGGTTCCCAATACCTCCCGTCACACAAAGGTAACACCCAACTGTGGTGACCGTATCGTGAAGGCAAGATACTGCTGTTAGTTAACTTTTAGAAGTTCATGGAGGGGTTTAATTCTATCCCAATCCATGTGCATCACCTAAGAAATAGCCCCCTGCCAGGCACTAATGTGGCAATCCAGGGTGACAAGTACCGAGGAGGGCTGATCCATATCCCTGTCACCCATAAATCTAACAGGAGAGGAGAGAAACATAACAGGGTGACCAGAGGTGGGGGTGCGGGTGAGTGGTGGTTTCAAGGGTCCACTGGGAGAGGAGATCCAAATAGCTTAGGAAAGCCAGAGAGAATTTTCTAGAAGTGATACCTCAGTTTCAATACAAAGGAGTTGCCAAATGGACGAAAACAGAGAAGCTGGCCTCAAAAAGGGGCAGTGTACTCAAAGAAATTAAAGAGAACTTGGCATCTGGGGATTTATGTAATTAGTCATCACTGGGCGGTACTGGGAGAAGAGGGCAAAATGGGCTGGTCCAGAGCCTCATGGGAGCGGCATGTACCACAAGGGAAGCGGCGCACGCGCAGGCTGGCAGCTGGACAACTGGCTTGTTATGTGCTTCGCAAGATCACCCTGATTACTCACAGCAAGAGTGGTTATTCAGAGGTAGCTGGGAGACTGTTAGCTTAGAAGGGAAGAAAGAGCAGGAGCCTGAACTAAAACTACAGGGCAAGGAAAGAAATGAGCAAATATGGAGGAGACATGGAGTGAGAGGTGCAGGGCTTTCGGACAATTTTATAGCACGTTCAAGCGATACCAGCCCTCCCAAGCAGCGCTACATCATACTATCAGCTCCCACTGGGGTGTCTCATCTGCCAAAATTCAACAGCTAGCACAGTCAATGGAATCCACATGAATATGGACATTAAGGACTTGGGTAGATGGAGCAAGTAGAGACCACACTCATCAGTGAAATAAATCAGATCCACACGTGGAAACACTGTATCGTCTTCTTAGTGTGAGAAACTGAAAGAGCAAACAACAGCCGGTAAGTGTGATAGATACTGTGAAAGGGAAAGAAACTGCTCAAACAGAAGGAATGACTGGGATGAGGGAAAGGAAAAAAGGAGGAAAACACACACACACACACACACACACACAC
>NDGN011199381.1:0-10852 GCA_002564285.1 Tympanoctomys barrerae | reverse complement strand
AAGCACAGATGAGAGGCCTCAGGCCTGCGAGGAGCTATGTCTACTGGCAACAGGACATACATGTCATGTTTTCCCTCTGCAAGGGATTTTGAACAAATACCCTTTCCTTCTCCAGATCTGAGGCAAGCAAGACTATTTGGAACTCTTTATTAAAACAAATATTTGATTTTTACAAGTTGCCCAACTCACTGAGAAGGAATTTCAACTCTTTCCCTTGTTGTTTGCTTTCCTTTGTTTTATTTATTAGGGAGGGTCCCTAACTTGAAATCTTCCTGCCTCAGTCTCCCTGTGTGCTGGGATTACAGATGTGGGCTACCATGCCTACCTCTTCCCCCTAGTTATGACATCTCTGGTGACAATGTACAGACTTCTCTGAGACAGCTGACCAGAGATAAGAAAGTCCTTTTGAGAGCCTCCCATTCAAAGAGTCCCTAAAGGTAAAACAAAGCTTAGAGTCATTTTCCTTGGAGATTACATATGCTATTTTTCCCCCCTAGAAATTGATTTTCCACTTAGTTGCATTATTTTGCCTCTCATAGATTTCCTTTCTTCCCCAAAATGAGATGACGCCCCTATGGGTTTTCTGACAATTAAAGATGAGAGGGAGGGAGATATAGAAGTGTTTCATAAACGAGATTCTGTCTGTCCCTCTACAAGTGGCCATTTATTGATGTTGTACTATGAACCCAGCCTAGTGCAACAAACACCACCATCTGGCTGAATCAGAGGATTTCTTATTTTCAAAGAAGGGCTGATTGTAGTTTAGAACTTCAAAACCCCCATCCCAGAGATAGAAGAGAGGTGTCTTGCATGAGTGAAGTACAAAAACAGATTCCCACACTATGATCTAGATCTGCAGTGCTCTATGTGTGTGAGAACAAATTTCTGCCTCAAATCCCCATCCCAGTCCTGAATGGTGTCCCATCACTGACCCAGTCCTGAATGGTGTGGCCTTTGTGAGGCCCTTCTGCCATCCTTCTCCCGTCCCTGTGATCTTCCCAGATTGGCTGTAGCGGTAGCCACTGTTCTAAGCTAAATCAGCCAGTTTTCTGTCTAGAGTGCTAAAGAGTGTTGGTCCTTTCTCAAATGGATATAGAAAGCCACCCCCAAATCTGTCATTCCATGTGGCCATGGTCATTGGACATCCTTGTCCTCTAAATGATTTGGTATTTACACTATGGCCCTGGATGGGCCACTTGAGGGCTGGATATTCCCCACACCCCACTCCCACCCCCGTTTTCACAACTGCCCAGGAGACCCAAGTATGAAGCTATTTGAGAAAGGTACAAATCACTGGTGCTGCCCTTTGGTGTGCTGCCTTTTCTCTGTGCCATGTCCAGGTTGGCGTGTGAAGCATGTATTCAGGCTGATCAGATCCCATATCCACCTGGACCCACAGCCCTGCCCAGAGTCTACCAGTCCCATCCTGCAGCTGTTCCTGTCCCCTGTCTGGGCTTCTCCAAGTGCTGCTCATTAAGCATAGCTCCTCTGAGTGACTCATTCCTGACGTGACCGGTGCACGTGCTCCATAGCTAACTTGTTTTGATTTTGTCTTCAAAAGTGCTAGACCCATTTCATGTTGGAGGAAATAAATTTTGGAATGCATAGCAGGGTCCTTGGGAGGGTTATCAGCACCCACTTTATACCTCAGAAGAGGGGACAGCCTTAAGGTCCTCACTTCTGGGAGGCAATGGTACTTAAGATGTGTCATAAATATTTCATCTTTTTCCTAACCTTTATCCTAAACACTGATACTATCAATAAGGCCAAAGATCCAAGCAGGAGACATGGAAGGTTACTTTCCAAATGTGCTTAAAATCTAAAATCAGAAGAAAAAAATGAGTCACCTGAAATCACAAAAGAAGAGCTTTTCCATCTAAACCATGCTGGACTAACATAAATGACAGTCCACCTTTAATCTAAACTATCTATGAAGGTTAGGGCATTTGCCTAGGTGTGGGAAGCACAGAGCGCAAATGATGATACCAAAAGTCGTGACAGGACAGTGATGGCCCACTGTACTCTGCTACTGTGCCCAGCACTGATTTAATTCATGGGAATTGAATTCACTGTTGGCTGGTATTTGCTTTTTATTTTGTTCAAATAGCCCAGAAGTATTTTCAGGTACTTATGCTATCTATACCATCAGCTCTCTAAGACCCAATTTAGGCCTGCCGCGATGTGACTCGGGCTGCAGGTCGTTAGATACACCGATACCAAATGATGACCTTCTTCTGGGCAGCTTCATTAGGGTGACTTGTGTCACATGGCCTCTGAGAGCTGGGCAGGATCCCGCTGGAGCTGGAAGGGAAAAGTCACTCAGGGCAGAGGAGCGGCAGAATGCATTCCCACCGGCAGCCGTGGCAGAGCTGGAGCAGAGGTAAAATTAGCTGCATTTCAGCAGCTTGGAACTCTGCTCCTACAGTGTGGCGGGTGCGGTACCTGGAAGAGCACCTAGGGTGGCAGGCAAAGTGGGTGTCAGCGGCTCCGCACGGCGTCTGAATGAGTGAGGGTTCTATTTATTTACAGGCATTCATGTGCCGCCTGCTGTGTATTCACATTCTCTAGGCTATACCAAGACAGGAGGAAAATGAATCATGCTGTTGAATGCATTAAATGAGGGTCTAAATTTAGTCCTTCTTTCTGCCACTCTGAGTATTTTTGCAAGTTTAGGTAGTACTGTGAAAGCAGAATGTCCAAAACTTACTTTCTACAATGACAACTTAGTATTATCTAGGCATTGCCACTTGCTCCAAATTAACTATCCAATCTACCTCGAGCATAGGTCAGCGTTGTTTTTCTTAATGCCTAGGGCTTTTCCATCCGAAATTAATAGGTAAGCCAGGCTAGTGGTGGTTTTTTGTTCTGCTTTGATTGATTGGTTGATTTAGTACAAAGATTTGCTACAAAAACAAATCCCTCACTCTTTGGTATCCATGTTGTCTCTGTGGTGGTGATTGAAAACAAGGACCATGTGTGTGCATGTAAAGCTAACACGCTCTCTTAAATGACTTTTCTGCCTCAAATTAATTGGCTCTCACTTTAGGTGTAGAAATTAGGACAGCTCAAGGAGCCAGGCTCCAAAATATGCCTGCTTCCAGTGAAACTTCCAGAGGAGGAGCAGAGAAGATGGCAATTGTCGTGCATTTCAAATGTAGGGCTTCAGCTGTGGAAACTCAGGGCTGCGCATCTGTTTAATATTCCAGACCGACCTTCCCTAATGAATTCAGAGTACAGTAATGCCTAACAGCTATAGTGGCGGGAGTACTGCCTGACCAAAGAAAGGGTTCTGGAACAGAAAAACTTGAAGCCAGTGCCAACTTTGGGGCGAGAGGGGAATTGTTTTGGGGTTTTTGTTTTCACAACTTGCTAAGGAAGCAAGCCAATCTCAGGCACTACTGACTCCTTTCTCAATCCCTGAAAGTCAGCTCATGTTATAGGAATTGCCCCTCTGATTTACTTGCTAACGCAAACTGAGGCTTACTGGATTTAAATAACAAAGCCGTCTGTACTAGGCCTTTGCGGTGGTTCAGTACAGCGTTGCAAACCCCATCTATTCACTTAACATCTACACACAGGTAGGGCTCCATTGTCCTTTCTCCTGCATGCATTAGATACTCATTTTGCTGCCACTGTGAGCTACAAAGCAATGTGCAGCAATGTCCATGGCAGAGATACTGTCTTCAAGGAGCTGACAGTCAATGAAAGCAAAGTGGCATTGACAACTTAGAGATAAAGCCTAAAGACGAAAGCAGTGAGTTCCACCTAAGGTGGGAAGAGAGGTACATAGATGAGGCCTCCTCAAGAAAAGGGAGGTTAAGCCAAGCCCTGAAACATGAGCAGATGTTTGCTAGACAGATGGGAGCAGGGGGTGTGAAGAAAGAAAAAATGGCGTTCTAAACTGAGACATGTTGAAGAAAGTTTCCGGAACAACAAATCATTTAGTGTGACTGACTAGCAAGGAGAAGCATGAGGCAGGAAGCAGATGGATAGGTCTGAAGAGAAAGGCAGGGGTCCAGAGCAGGAGGACAGATACTCTATGGTAAGTGTAGCACCACCATGAAAGATGCGTTGCGTTCAGAACTCTCAAGCAAAATCCAGCTGGTCAACAGGAGAGGTTGGGAAGGAAGGTGGAAAGTGAGGCAACGTTGCCAACACAATGGCAGCTGGAATGGAGAAAGCGGGCAGCATACCTTGGGGAGGCGAAGTCAGAAAGACCCAGGAGAAAAGGACAGATATATCAAATGGAGGGGTTGGCGGTCACCCCGCCATTTCGGCATAATCCAAAGGGCAGGGTCATTGACTGAGGGAATGTGGGAGGGGGACTTAAGGGAATTGTGCCCTTGCAGCTGGGTTCTGTTTGAGAAGCTTAGAGTAATTCCAGAAAAAAAAACTCTGAAGGAGGCTATTTTGTGTTGCTGGGGAATGAACATGAAGCCTTTCCACTGAGCTACACCCATCCCTGGTCACCCTCCCCACTGTTTGAGACAGGTCATCTTTAGTGACTAAATTGTCCACTACATGCTAAACTTCCAGTCCTCTTGCTTCAGCCTTCCAGGCTTTACAGGCTGTGCCACTGCACCTGGCAGAGAAGGCTACTCTATAAAGAGTACTCTGGGGCCCAGTAGAAAAGGCTGGACTAGAGACATAGAGTCGGGGATCAAGAGAGAAGAGCGGACCACAGAAGAATTCTGAGATTTAAGCCCTAAAACAATAGAACTGGGGGCTTTCTGGCATGGTGTCAATGCATAGGCAGGCCCTGAAAGCAAACTCTCCAATTGGCTGGAAAATTCCCCACCTCGGGAGAGGATCCCTTTTGAAGCGAGCAGTGTTCTTGTTAGAGAACATCATTTATCACCTATCACAAAAATTGATCCCAACATTACCTAAGAAAATCCCACTTTTCTTCTGTCCTTTCTCAACTTGCTCAAACCTTGTCTATAATTGAATTGAGCACTGTGCCCATCTTGGACATTTTCATACTCTGCTGTAACTCTGTCCTTAACAGCACTTTCGATCCAACACATGTCTTCATGACTCCAAACCTTTATGTTTTCCACTCTACCATGAATACATCAAGTAAGTCCTAAGTGGAAAATAAATACATCCAATAAGTCCTGTGTTAAAGCATCAGCACATAGGATATGTTTAAGTTCCTCAAAGTTTTTTCAAAAAAGCTCTAAACTACTTCCCCAAATTTGTCCTTGAGGGGAAAAAGTTGAGTTTTCACCCGATTGTTGGGATTGGGAGAGTCAACTCATCACTAGCGGAAAAAAAAGTTTAAAAGCATCTGTCCCTCTGAATAAAGTCAGGACATTTTCTAAAAACTATATTTGGGGATTCATCCATCTTTAAGATAGCAAAAATGATGTTAAGAGAAAATAGAAGAGAAGAACCTAAAGTCTTTGACCAGGCTGAACATAAACCAACAGTGAGGTGCTCTAGGAAAAGCCTGTGCTTGAACCAGCAGAAAAGTAGCAGATAAGGTTGACTATGAACATGTTTAGGATAAAATTAGTCATTGGAAAGGACTCTGTACTCTGGCTAGGTGTGATCTGCCGCAGACAGAATGGCAAGTGCCGTAGGTTGAATATTACAGACACCTGCATGGAGCGGAACTCAATCCAAAATGATGTTGAACATGGCACATTAAAAAGAAATCACCAGGGCTGGCTTCACCTAACCTGCCTGGAACCCATCAAGGGCATGTCTAGCCATTGCCCCTTGAGGAAGACATAAATGTGCTGATCCAGAAAACAGCCCAGTTAATCAAATAATGAAGGAAAAGCTGTAATTTGAAGACAGATGAGGAGGATTGGAGCCTTTCATTCTGGAAAGATGAAAGTGAATATGCCTGAAGCACCTGAATTCCAAAGGTGAGTCCCTGCAGAGATGGAGCACAACAGGTCCCGAATCTGAGGCTACCTCGGTCAAGAACCCCTCAAAGTGTGAAGATACTAAATCGAGGTCAATAAGGGAGACATCATTCCACAGTGAACTATGGAATTTCTGTCCCTGAAAGATGCTACAAGAGAAATGGCATAGTCTTAGAAGGACAGAAGTTTCAAAAGTCTCTTTAATCACATAAAAGAAGATCCACCCTCACAAAAAAAGAGCAGATTTTTGTTTTGTTCTTCCCAAAAGAATTCATTAACATTTGACAGGGGAGGAAGAGGATAAAGAGAAGAAGGTGATTCCTCCAGACAGGAGGACTTCTAGCGTCACAATGACATGGCTGATTCAGATGGCCTGCTGTCTCGGGCCCTCTGAGTACAGTACACATAGACACCCAGTTGGGGCAGGACCTGGACTCCCTACCACCTGCTTCACCACAACCTGGCTCCTGCCCTGCGCCTTGTGTGCGCCTTACTGCTGGAGCTCACCTGAGATCTCCTGGAGTGGCTGGAGCCTCTTCAGCATCCTGAGCACGAAGAGGGCCTGAGATTTTGGGAGAACCAATGTATTTCACCCTGTTTTTGACTGCTGGAAAGGAAAGGCTACAGGGAACATTAAAAACTGAGGTCCTTTGGCTCAGATTCAGATGGAAAAGATTAGCTTCAGTGTTACAGAATTCCTTCTCCTTTTCTTTCATTCTTCCTTTCTTTCTTTTTTCTTTTTTCCTTCTACATCAGTACTTAAGACTGAGCCCAGGAGGCTTTGCCATTAATCTACATCCCTAACCCTCTTTTACTCTTTGTTTTGAGATATGGTCTCACTAATTTGCTAAGTCACCGGGCTTCTTTAGCCTCCCAGAGTGCTTAGATTACAAATATATACCACCACACCCTGCTCAGAAACCCTTCTGAAAATGGGATGCAGCTCAGACCTGAGGAACTCTGGGAGGTCAGGCTAAGGCTCATTCTTCATCTGAATCTGCACGATTTTGTCCTGTGCTATTCCTTATTCTGCTTCTTCAACCTTTCTCTCTAGTTTCTCCTCAGAGCATGTGCTTAACAAATCACTTTTGTTTGACCCCTTCACTTAGTGCTGGTTCTAAAGGAAACCAGCCAGGGCTAAGCACTCAGGCTCCAAGTCCACTCAGATACCATGTGACATCACTTGTAGTGCAGGCTCCTTGAGGGCGAGGTAAGAAGCCTTGGAAGCCCCAGATGACATAGAGAGTAGATGGCTGATCGAGTAACCTGCCTTAACAAGGTGACAAGATGTTATATGTTTTAGTCTTAATTTTATGCTATAACAAAATACTTGAGACCAGACATTTTATCTTTAAAACGATGGAGGATGGGATTAAGAAAGTGAGAGGCTGAGATTTATCACAAGTTGTGGAACCCGGAGAGCACAGCCGTGGCATCTGCTGGGCTCTGGTGAAAGCCTCAGCACCTACGACATTACAATAACAGCGACACGTGCAGAAGAGATCTCAGGCAAAGCAATAGGCAAGAGACTCGGGAGGAGCTGAGCTCCTGCTTCTTTTAAAAACCCACTCTGGAGATAACTAATCTACTTTGCAGGAGCAGCACTGATCCCTTCTGAACTTGTATGCTGTGACCTAATTACCTTTAACTGGGTCCCACCTCTTAAAAGGCCCACATGGCCACATTAATAACCAAAACCTGAGCATGAACCTCAGGGGGACAAACTCTATCTTAACTGTGGCACGAGAGCCAACAGAGACTCAGTTGCACCTTCTTCCATACCTGGGGTTGATGGCTGTAACTCACGGCATTACATCCCCAGGGGTCACAGAAAAAGTTATTCTTGATGCTAGAACGTTCAGGCCAGCCTAAAGATTTTTTGTTCTACAACATTTCTCAAATTCCTGCTCTGCACCCCACAGGGTCTGAAGAAGCAAGATATTTAGCTTCAGGTCTTGTCTTTAAGGAGTTCATAATCTAGGCCAGCTATCAGCAATTTTATTCTATAGTGGGCCATAGAGACTCTGGTAGCTGTGCACTGTTGCCATTGTACCAGGCCTTCAGACAAGTAAATTAATGGTGGGCTGTGTGTCAATAAAAATTCACAAGAACAGGAGGCTGGCGAGATTTGTCCTACACACTATCCCCGACCTTCACCACTTACTTACATAATCAGCTTCCTTCCCAAATCTTCCGGTTGGAGAAAGTGTGAATCTGGAGCAGCAGGACAGAATCAGTCTCCTGACGATTCCAAGTTTTCTCCAGATTCAGATAACACTACTTTCTGTGGTACTTCCGTGGATTATATAGAAAGAAAAAAGAAAAGGCAAAATTCCTAGAGTGTCGGTGAAGGTGGTAAAAAGGAATTATTATAAAGGAACTTAAAGATTGTGATCACGAACTCTTCACACACACACACACACACACACACACATGCAGACATACAGTATGGAATGAAACAAGAAGTTTAAGGAGTTCTTAGAGTTGATAGTTTCCTGAGATTTAACTGAATTGTATTTAAGAAAATTAAAGGCAGATTTAAGATATATTTCTTAAGCAAGCCATCAGTCTAGTGTATACACTCAGAGCTGAAGTACAGGCCGGCCAAATAGCTCAGCAGATTAAAGCACCTGCAAGCAGGCTCAGGGGCCGGGGGTTCCATCCCTGGGCTCCCCAAGGTGGCAGTTGAGACTGGGCGTGGTGGCGCACACCTGTAATCCCAGCTCTTGGGAGGCTGTAAGCAGGCCAATCACTATGAGTCCGAACTAGTACAGCTATAAGGAAGGAAAAGAGAGGAGAGAGATAGTAGAGGAAAAGAAGGAGGAAAGCTATCCCAGAACAGACAGCAGAGGAGGGAAAGGGGCCTGGAAGCGGGGGGAGTGGAGGAGTGGGGGTATGGCCGACGCAGAGACCCTGCCGGCTCCGAGGCCCCGCACTGCAGGTGGTTTGTGCTGCGTCCTATAACTCACCTTTTCCAAAAGCACTGTTCTGACCACACATAGGAAGAGACATGGTTGATTTCCACTGAAAGCAGAGCTGAGTACACCCCTTCTGAATAACCTGGCAAATTTTTTAATTCATCCATGTTAACAGCTACTGACAGATAGACTAATCTGTCCACAAGTTAACTACAAGAAGCTAATCCCAGAAAGGCACATGCATACAGATTGTTTCTCCTCAAATGCCACAGATTCCTCATAAGCGCACAACCTCAGTATATCTGTGGAAAGATATGGTGGGGTCTTTTACAAGAGACTGTGTGGTGGAGCAAAGAGTTTCCTGAGGCTAGATTTAAGACCGTGTCTGCCAAGCAGAGTCTGAACTGTTTGGGTGGGGGCCAGATATTTCCTATCTAGAATATTAGGTCTAAGGGCTGAGATGAGAAAGAAGAAGACCCCAATAACAGCAGGTCAAATACAGGACTTCAGGTCTCCATCCTAGTGACATCCTCAATTCAAGTAGGTGACATCTACTGATGAGTTAAGACTAGAGAGGCTATTTCCTGGTCCAGGCCTTGGTTACATGAGATTTTATTTTACACTGGATCTATATGTCCTATGAACTCTTCTGGGTATATGATGGACGTCACAATCAATGGAAGGAAGAATGTAGGAGGCGCCTGCCATCCATCACCTCTACGGAAATAAATGCCAGACCAATTTGTGATGATTTTTTATGTATTATCTCTCCCATTAAATTCTTTTCACGGTAAGGTAACAAAGTTTGGGGGGTTTTTTTGTTGTTGTTGTTGTTGTTGTTGGTTTTTTTTCCTAGCCCTAGCTCCTAGTACAGAGCCTGGCACCCAGAAGTGCTCAGTAAATATCACTGAAAGACTGAACAAGGACTTCGAAGAAAAGCACATTTTAATTTGGTGATAAGATGGGGTGGAACACAGCAGGCCAGAGAAAAGCAGAGCAGAGCCAAGTGTGATCAGAGAAATTCTCCTCACTTAAGCTGGATCATAAAAGGTATTAAGGGCTTTTCAGACAGATAATGAAAGGGGCTTCTAAAGAGATAGACTGCCATATCCAGAAAGGGGGAACAAAGCATGTCAAGTGTAGGTGGGCAGCACTGGAAAGAACAGAGATGTGAGACATCCTCCCCATACCAGCCAGGAACACTTTCTCACTTTCTGGGTCATTTCCACAGACAAGATGCTCCTGAGCCTTCTGTGCCTATCTGCGATGACGGATGGCACCATATTGTTTTGGTTTTTTTTTTTTTGGTTTCTCGTGTGTACCTCCCACTGGACTGTGTACACCGAGGGGAGGCAGGATCTGTTTATCTTTCCTACCAGTATGTAGGTGCACAGACAAGAGGTTATAGTTACCACAGCAGATTGCAAGAAAGGACTCTGTGTGCCGGGCTGAGGATACTGGGTCTTTTTATAGGTCACCTTGTATGGAATCTCTTCCTAAGTGCAGTTTCAAGTTGATGAAATTCCAAGATGTTATTGAGAACTGGAGAGACTGTGGCAGAAAACATACAACCACAATGCTTATTCCAGAAAAGCTACATAAGCTGTGCAAAAGCCCTTTGTTCCAAAACATCTCCTAGAAGAGGAAAAACAAGCTTCTCTTCTAACACTCAGGATATCCCCTGAATGCTCAGGCCTGATGACTGTGCTCCCCTAGATGCGTGGTATTTGAGTCTTTAATATTAACCCTCAAAAGAGCTGAAATCATCACTGAGGAGAGGAGAGTCAGAGTAGAGGCAGGTAATGCTGGGGCAGACGGGCCGGCCTGGTGAGGTGGACTTCAGGCAGCCAGAGGGCAGCATGAGGCAACTGTGTGTGTGTGCGGCCCAGCAGAGGCACACGGGGGAGGGGAAAAAAGAGAGGGGAAGGCAAAAACACCTCTGTCTACATTGCAGTTTTGCCAAGGGCTCTGGCAGAAGCCCAGCCTGCCTCCAAAAACCATCTTCAATGCTGCTTGCAGTAAATTGCTGACACCTGAATGTAAATATCAGCATCATTT
>NDGN011199378.1:0-12824 GCA_002564285.1 Tympanoctomys barrerae | reverse complement strand
AAATTTTACTTTATGAAAATTTTGGAAAGTAGTTGCTCACAAGAAAATACTACACTGAACTGCAAGCCCAGGGGCCAGTACTGACCTGGCCCCTCTTCCCTACAGCCCTCCACTGCCACCTTTACACAAATCATGCATGAAAAATATTGCTGGAAATCACATAATAACATTAAATGTTTATGACCTGGTAGAGTCCTGTTATTAGATAACCAGGGTGACTTGTACACTTCAGACATGTCTGGTTTAGGGAAAGGGCACTACTTCGAGTAGTTGAGGTTTCTAAAACCAGTAGCAATAAGCACAGGAATGCAACCTGAAAGTTACAGATTGTAGCAGAAGTTGTAAAGTGAATGCAAAGGATTTTGTATAAGGCATTGAGGGAAAGCACGTGACACTCTCTGTCTACGTATAGTACAAAGCAAAAAGAAATTGAAAGTCATGAGCCTACATGATCTGGAAAAAAAGTAGAAATAACAATTGTGACACAGAACTGGAAAATGAACTGTCTTTAGAGAAATGGCAGATTTCTCTTCTGAGATGTTAAAAGTGAATTCTTTGGAGAGTTGGATTAGCAGCTTAAGAGAACACTAAGATCTACAGGTAAAAGCTGGGGACCACCTGTCTCATGTAGCAGTAAAGGGTAGGACTTAAATAAATTAATGGTAAGTGTCCTGGTTTTCTGGAAGCTTGTCCCAAAACTTCACATCTTGCTTTTGTTTAGACTGGTAGGTCCTTATTTCCTCATCGTCTCCTAAATGTCTTTGCTTTCATTCTGTTTTATGTGTCCTGGTAGCCTGAGCAATTTTTTTGTCTTTCTTTCTTTTTGAATATTTGCATACACATCTTTCGTGCCTTCTGTAAAAAGCAGCTGAGACAAATTCCGCAGTTCCCAGGATGCATTTGTGCCTTCCATCCAGCGCTCTTCTACTTTTCATGTGGTCATTTTCTTCCAGACATTTTTTTTCTTTTTCACAAGCTCCTGGAAGAAATGGAAGCTCTTTGGATGACATCTTGTTTTGAAGTATCTCTGCCTCACCACAAAAATCAGACTTCTGTCTTCTGTTCTAGTTTGATGGACAGCAACATTAGAAGCCAGAACATAACTTCAAACCGTATAACTTTTAACCTGAAGTACATGTTTGATATACATGATTTTTTAACATTTGATTATTTTATTCACAAAATATAAGCAAGACTTACATGCCTTTGCTGCTGAGATTTTTTCTTTTCTAATAATTTCATAAGGAACACATTGAATGTATCAATTATAAAACATGTTAAAATGAAAACATTCTTAAAATTTACAAATACAAAGAAATACCTTATGCAAGAGCTCTATAAAGTTCAATAATGTAAAAAGCACTTTGAACTGAAGAGAAAGCATGTTCAGTTATATTATTTTGTTGAGTTACTTTTCTCTTCTCCAGTCCTGATGTTTCTTTGACTCTCCGGAATGCTCAGAGTATCTGCTTGGTTTTTCCCATCATCTCTCCACACCATTCTGATACCCATCTTCTTCACCTTTAGAGCTTGCATGCTTTCCATTCTTTTCTCCTGACTTTGATCTCTCTGATCTTCTAGAAGTTTTCACTGTCCTGATTTCAAAGTCTGTAATTCTCATTTTCTGAAAACTTCTTTTTTCTTTCTCCTTGCTTGTTTTCTAGATTGTCATGCCTACTCTCCCAATCGATGTGCATTTATTGGTCTTGATCATTCCCATACTGATTATAATTGTTTCCTTGATATACACGATTTAACCACTATATGCTAATTATAATTGTTTCCTTGATATACACGATTTAACCACTATATGCTAATTCTGAAGTACAAATTTGAAAGTCAAAGTGCATCACAAAACACTAATCTGCTTTGATTTCACTACCTGTCAATCACCTGGTGTCCTTCAATTCCAATCTTGGTCTGTACAGTTTTTTTCTGCCTATCTAACCACCTACTTGATTTTGGATTGAATTTGTGTCATGAAATTTAAAAATGTTTGTAGCACTTAATGTTAGCATAGTGGTACCTCGGTTCACAATTTTGGAGAAGATGGCCACACTAGTGTTTGTCACCCAATGTGGAGTTTATGAACCTAGTCAAAATTTTTTTCCAACATTTTCATTTGAGAATCAATGTGTATGTGAACAGACAAGTTTATGAACAAAGGTATTACTGCAAAGTACCTTTTAAAAATTTATCTTTGTTTTTAAACAATATATTTTATGTTAAAGTACTTTCTTGAATTCATTTGTGCCTTTGTCAAATTACCTGCTGAGCCATTCATGGACAGAACCTTCTTCTGTTGATTTTGATTCACTGGCAGAGGCAGAATAGCGAGGGAGGAAGTGAGATATAAGGTGGATAAAAGAAAGTAGACATGTTTGATATACAGGATTTTTTTTAACATTTGATCATTTTATTCACAAAATATCTTCATGGTAAGTTCATATCACCAGATAGTGAGATCAAGATAAAAAATAAAGATACAAAAATTTAAATCATAGACAGTCTTTAATTAGAAGAATAAAACTATTACTTAAAATATTCATATACATAAAAATATATAAAAGAGAGCCAATTAAAACTTGACAGAGTTTCAATTTAAAGATGTAGAAAGTTGGAAACAATGTCTGCTTTTAAATTTTGTTTATTTGTTTTTGGCGTTTTGAGACAGGGCCTTACTTTGTCACATAGTATATCTTCTTTTCTTTGGATTTTAGTTGAGATACTGCATTCATATTTTCAAATTTTCAGAATAGATATTCTGTATATTTTTTCAAGATTCATGCCCATGTCTCATTTTGGTGCTATTCTAAATGCTTGTACATTAACCACTTACATCTCTCTCTACATTTTAGCTTTAGTTTCCCACAACTCATTGCTTTGTGTAAGAACTTGCTTAACTTCTGTGTATTGGTCTGATAGCTTGTCATCTTGCTATACTCATATTTTGTTTCTAGATTTAGGAAGATTAAATGGAATTCTCTACAGATATAATTATATCATCCATGAGTAGAGAACAAATTACTCATAAATTAGAGTACATTGAGCTTACTTTTCTGTTCATTGATGCCATTCTTGCATTGTTCTAATCAATTTTCATGTAACAGGAAGTTCTTTATGCTTCCTCTGAGACTAATAGTAATTCAGGTACGTAGTCTTTTGATATTTTCTCTAAATTTATCCAGGTGGCCTTTGATGTGAGCTCCTCTGTTTTCCAGGATCACAGTATTTCACTATCCATTTATCTTTGACAAGGCAGTGACAGGTGGAGTATAGAACTGAACCACTATTTCAGGATTTAGTTGGACTCTCTTTGTAATTGCAAAGCTGTGAAAGTAATATTAGACTATAGTAGCTCATGTAATTCCCTCAGGAACCTTATCATAGACAACTTTCTTAATAGTTTGTAGACAAAAACATGTAGGCTTAAATAAATACACAAATTTACTTGTGGCTTCTCAGGACCACATAGTCCAGTGAGCACTCACACCCAGATCTTGTGCAACACAACTTTAGCTCTCAAGTACATATGAGCTGAAACTACTAGTGTTGTCCATTCTATAAACTTTCATTTATGAACCTAGCAGTGATTACAAAATGATTTTTGGTAAATTAGTGATGAACTTAATATATAGATAAATAAAATGTAATATTATTCTTGAATTACTAATACATTTATCTCTTGTTTAATATTTTCATCTTTACATTTTCTCAGTTCTTCAATTATAAAGTTAACCACAAACCATGGAATTAACATTTATTTTATCGTTCAATTTTACTGAAATATCATCTCCTAATCATTAGTTTCTATGAATATTTTACAAATCTTATCTTTGTTTTTAAAACAGTGTTCAAATAATGAAAAGAAATGCAGTTCTGAAGAGAGAAAGCATCTTTGGAATAGCTCCTATGCTCTTAAGATAGTTCTTGTTTCCAGAAATCAAAAGCTGAGAAGAGTTACTAATTAACTTATATTTCCAGAGAAGAGCATTTATACAAACTACTTTCAAGGTTAAGATTCTTAACACTTTCATGCTGAGCACAAGAATATTGAATATTGATAGGTCAGTGAGAGTGCAATAAAACTTTACAAGTAGGCCAATATATACCTGAGCAATTTTCTTCTGGATCATTAGCAGCTCCATCTAGCCCTGCTGCAGAGTGGCAGACAGAACAGGCTATGAGAAAAGGTAAGAGCACAAATCATATTTGTTATTTCAAGCTTTAACTGAGTGTGTTCTTCCTTAATTTGCATCAGCAATATTCATGTTTGCTTGTGCTTATAATTGTCCAACAATGTTTTAAAATTTCCAATTTATGCATGTATGTACCCTTTGACTGAAGTCATAGAAAATAATTCCAATTTCACAGAGATGTGAAAATATTTTCTTTGCCAGGTCTTCATTATAATTTTTGTCAAACATAGGTGGGATCCTAAGTAGGTTTTAATAGAGGAAAGTAGGATTCAGAATAGCTTTCAAAAGGCACAGGGGCACTCCAGCTAAGTATAATGAACTATATTTTGTTTAAGAATGCTTAGGCAGAACAAAATGCCAGATTTATAAAGCTTTTGATATTGCATCTCAGCTTTTAAATGTCACTTGTCTAACCTCCAATAAACTAGTATTAATTTTGAAGAAGGTGTCAATATGAAGTTTCTACAATAAATTTTGCTTTGCATTATTATAAGATATGGTCACCATAATTGTCACCCATAGAATAAATAATTTCTATTTTTCCTTTTTTAGGTATTTATAGTAGTAATTTAATTTTGGTCTCTCGTTTTCTGGATAAAAGGGGATTTGTGTCTTAATAATGTGCATTTTTTGGTCTGCTTTTTTAGAATAAAATATGTAGTTGTACCATTGTCTCCATGAATAGAAGTGAGATTTTGCTTTAAGTGAGCCTTATATTCATTTAAAATTGCTCATTAAATGTAAATTTATTTCTGGCCTAACATTGAACAATTTGATTTATTATTTTATGAACTTCTTATAGGATCTATTCTTGTTTGTTTATAATCCTATTTAAGGGCCAGGGAGACAGCTCAGTAGAATAAGCACTTGTTTGGCAAGCGCAAGGGCCTGAGTTCAAACCCTGGTTCTGCCAAAACAAAACAAAACAAAACAAAACAAAACAAAAAAAGAAAGAAAGAAAGAAAAAGAAAAAGAGTCAAAGCTTTGAAAAAAGAATCCTATTTAGTCTCTTTCAATAATACTGAAACAATACATAGTTAAGCTTACATATCTAACACAGAAAATGGCATGCTCAAATTAAAAACTTACTTTGAAGAGCAACATGTCAAAATAGCTATAAAATAGTTTCAAAGCAATATTCTTCATTCGTATGGTATATTTAAAATTAAACTTGTGTTAATTCAGTAGCAGCTTCAGAACTACTCTCAGAATTCTCATCATTAAGAATATAATAATCTAATCAAGAAAACTGACACAGAATATATAATTTCAATAGGTATGCTGTGTGCTATTATTAAACACAGAAAAGGCAGCTGAATTCTGCCTGCAAGAGCACTGGTGTGTTTACAGAAACCAGAATATTTGACCAAGCAAAAATCAGAATTCATGCAGAAAAGTGTTTGGGCAGAGATTGAATGAAAAGCCAAAAGCACAGAAAAGGAAAACGTTATCCAAAAGATGTGCTGCAGATTCATGGGTAGGATGACTTTATAATTCTGAAAACATTACAGAGACAAAATTCATAGGGCTTATTAAATGTGCTAGAAAAATATGGGAGAGAGAAAAGTTATTTTAGTTTGACATAATTAGATAAAAGAACCAACATTTATAGGTGGAGGGGCCACCATGACTCCCCTACTCCTAAAAAGAAAAAAGAAAAAAAAAAAAGAAAAAGAAGAAAAAAAAGGGATTTTGCTTATTCTGCTTTTGAGACAGGATCTCCCTATGAGATTCAAGCTGGCCTTGAACTTATTATATATCACTAGCTGGCCTCGAACTCATGGTGATCCTTCTGCTTCAGTCTCCTGAATATTGTGCTGGAATTAGAGATGTGGGGCAACACATCCAACTTTGAAGAGTTTGTGAAATAATTTGCCATGGAAATTCGAATTTTGACTTGGATATATTGTGAAAAAAATCTATGGAAACTTGAACACTAGGAAAAAGCAAAAAATGTATGGTCAAAGTTAAACAAGATTTCAGAAAATTATTGGAGAAGGATTTTTTGCTAACCTATATACAGATATTTTTGCATGATATCTCAAATACTTAATGTTATAAAACTATATGAACAGGGCAAGGTGACACAAGAACCATAATCCCAGTGCTCATGGAGACTGAGGCAGGAGGATCTCAATTTGAGCTCATTCAACCTAGTGAAACTCTTCTTAAAATTGAAATTAAAAAAGTTCTAGGGATGTGTCCTAATGTGAATTTTCTGGATTTAATTCCAAGTACCAAAAAAGAAAAATTTGGGCTGGCCAAATAGCTCAGCCGATTAAAGCTCCTGCTTAGGCAGACACAGGGACAGGGGTTTGATCCCCAGCCTGCCTTGCTGACCCCACCCCTGGGGCATGCTGAGACAGCGACTGATTGGTGCCCGCCTGTTATCCCATCACTTGGGAGACTGAAAACAAGATGATCACTACAAGAACTAGTACCGTGTACTATTTAGACTCTGTACTAAATACATTAAAAAAGAAGGAGGAAAAAAAACCCCAAAAATTTACTGATAGGGGTGTTTGGCACATTTTATTATTTAAAGGAAAAACTTATTAACCATGTAGTTTGAAACATTTTGGATATTTAAATTCACATTTGTGTGTTGTATTTAACTGATATTTGTGTCTTCTGACACTGCTTAATATGACCATATTTTGAAAATGAATATATACATGAAATCATGTGAGAGTTGTTATGTATATATTCTTTTCTAAAATATAGTTATATTAAAGAGTTATACGACACAAATATGAGTTAGGATAAAAAGAAGTGGATTATTTTACTTTGAAATTTAGCTTACTATGTTTCAGTGTGAAGATCTTGATTGGTAAAATGTAATAAATAAGAACATCTCCTTCACAGTATTAAAAATTTTGAAAATTAAAGGACATAGTGCAAGTGAAGGCTTCCTTGACCTAAAGAAATAACTTACAATTAGAAGACAAGACATATCCACTTAGAAATATTTTTATTCTGTGTTTTGATGTGAGTGTACTACGTAAAGTGCATTATTAATTTGCTCCTTTGATTTCAGTAGCATGTATTTGCACATTTTCAATGTCTCTCAGATTAGATTTTAAAGTGATAAACCTGCAACTCTACATTAAATTTAGCAAAACAAAGTAATATCTATCATTCAATGGCAGTGGTATACTGTAGCTGTTTATCATACATTTAAAAATGTTTTCTTTCTGCAGATGGCAAGGAAGAAGTTTAGTAGCCTGGAAATCTTTCTGATTGTCCTCTTTGTCATAGTTACAATAATAGCTATTGCCCTCATTGCTGTTTTAGCAACTAGAACACCTGCAGTTGATGGTAAGTAATCGTAAGAACTTTTATTTACATATTCTAATGCAGTTAATAAAAAGTTATTCAATTGTGTTGGTGGGTTTAAAACTGGTCTCTGATAGGGTTAGGGTTAGGGTTAGGGTTAGGGTTAGGGTTAGGGTTAGGGTTAGGGTTAGGAAAAAAAAAACGATCTCTGAGAACTAAAGCTTGTGAAGAAAGATCTATAGCAAAAGATACAATTGGTCCACCTTTTTGTATCCTTTCTGTTCTGTTTATGACAATGAAAAGGCTTTGTAATTAAAGGCTTCATGTATTTAGTCATTAATGGACTTCTGTGCTTAAGTTACTGAATAAAGAGAAAGGGACTTAAAGATGAGGATGCTAATGTAAGGTGCAGCCATGCCCACTCTACCATTGTATTCTCATTCAGGTGGAAACCTAATGCTCTAGGCACCATGCTCTGCTGCTTAGAAATTTGTGTGGCAGGTGTGTTAATGAAGTAAATACTCTATCTTGGTTCAGGTGATTTTTTTTTTAAGAGAAAGAGTTTATATGATAAAGGGAATTAAATGACAAATCAACACTTGAAATTTTTAATGACCTTTTTTTCTGAGGATTTCTATCCTTAATTAGGCTATTTGCTACTTTACAAAAACTATGGAAATATTTGATATCATATTTTATTTAGCAGTCCATTTCTCATCCTTTATTTCACTTTCAGATTCCACTTCCTCTGCTTCAGGAAAATGTCCAGCGGACATAAATGATCCCACTAATGAGAGAATAAACTGCATTCCAGAGCAATTTCCAACACAGGTCTGCAAAAACATTTCTTATAACTTTTATGAGTATATTAATGATGTTATCATGATCATTACTTATTATTGAGTAGTTCTATATTGTTAAAGATTTAGAACTAAATTAGGCTGAATATATTACTTTATTGTAGTCTGATATAAACAGATAATAGATAAGTGAAGTTACTGACCTTGATTTTTTGTACCTCTGCTCAATTCAGATTAGTAAGTTAATATTTACCCATGCTCAACAAGCCATTGTTAATGCTATAAAACTTCTTGCAATTATGATCTTTCATATCTGCTACCTACTTCTTTAAAAATCATAATATTTGGAAATACAGAACATTTCAATCTTTATTCTTTTGGCATGTTTATAATGATGTCATTAAGAAAAGCCCATAGAAATTAACCCTCACTTTTTGATTTTTTTTGACAGTTAGGAGAGAAGAAGCACAGTGGAGAAAACTAAGGGTAGCTGATTGGATTGATGTAACCATAAATTGACATTTTATTCATAAAACCATGTGAGAATAAAGGTCAATGGATAAGTGTGTGTTTGTGTATGCATAAATATATATATCTGTGATATATGAATATATCTTATATATACATATATATTGCAAAATCCATAATATGTATGTCTAATTCTTGCCTTTTCCAATGTCTTCTGCTTCACAAAGAAAAACAAAAATAACCTAAAATTTTCATTAGTTCTAGCATAAATTTGTTACATTGTAATTAAAACATAATTTTCAATTCACCAAGGAAATTCCTAACAGAGGCAATCTTCCTTTAGAAAACTTTAGAAATGACAAGGCATATAGCTTGCCCAAAGATTTAAAAATGTGGATGATAATGTGTACTCACACCCCAAGGGAAATGGCCAAGTGTTCTTTCTGCTTAACGTTCTCCCAAAGGAATGATTGAAGGATAATTCCAGTGAACCAGTGTGAGCTCTAAAGAACTCACAGGAATGGGACCGCCTCATTGCTGTTTCTTTCTCAATAAAATTAACTAAAAAAAGTAAAGAATTCACAGGGAAACAGTTCTTAAAAGCCAATGGTTTGGAGTACTCATGCTTACTATTGGTCTTTAACATCAAGCTAACGTGTTAGTTGCTAAAGAATGTTTTCGATGTGAAACAAAATTATAAATAAAATAAATTCAGCTTTAGCTAATATACTTTTGCCATCTTAGACAACAAGATGAACTTATTTTAAGACTTAGCTTATCAAGTCCAGAGGAATCACTTTTGTCTAGTATCACACCTACAGCCTTGGGCATGCTAGGCAAGCACTATACCACTGAGATACATTCTCTCCTGTCAAATGAATTAAAGTGTTGTCATGACATTTTCACTAGGAAAACTGGAATTTACTGAAAGATTTTTGATGAGTTGCTGGTTTAATACAAACTCTCATCAATTAAACTTTAAACTTATATAGAAACAAAAGAATTTCTCAAAGTTAAAAATACTTCAAGGTCATTCTTCCACTAGATGAGAAGTGGAGGTAGAATTAAAAGTGGGTTTTGCAAAATTCCATACCAACTCATATTCTGTAAACACAACAGTTTGTATTCATGACTTAGTATCTTTTAATTTTCATTAATTCATTTTATGGAGTAATATTTTTCTACTCTAGAAGATTGATTAAAAACAAATGATGAGGGCTAGAGAGGTAGTTCAGTGGACTAAGGGCCTGCTCAGATAAGCGCAGGGATTGGGGTTCAATCCCTAGCACCACATGCAGAGCTGGCCTTGCTTCTGGGTACTCTGAGCTGGCCAGTGAGATCTAGCACTGGGGAGGCTGAAAACAGGAGGATCAGTCTGAGTCTGAGATGTGTAGTGAGACCCTGTATCAAATACATAAAAAATAAATTAATAATGAAAAGATGAAAAAAAAATCTACCTGAAATTCAGAAAGGAACCAGAGTAATATTTTCTCTTTTACTCCTTTAGATGTTGCAAATTTCAAATGAACATTTTATTTAAACTGTCATTCACAAACTCAGAAGATTAAAATGCCAGCAAGCAGGTGCAGGGGCCGGAGGTTCGCTCCCCTGGCTTGTAGTGCTGGCCTCACCCCTGGAGTGCACTAAAATAACAGTGGAGACTGGGTGTGCTGGCACACGCCTGTAATCCCAGCTCTTGGGAGACTATAAACAGGCAGATCACTATGAACCTGATCTAGTAATGAGACCTTGAACAGCCTGTACACCCTTCCCTAAAATACAAATAAATAAATAAATAAACTGTCTCTCATGTTTTTAAAACATTATGATATACAAATTTGTTGTATAGATATATAATTAAATATTTTTCACTAATATCTTGAAAGGTTCTCTAATATAATTCAAGTGCTAATTTTCCATCATCCCAAGTAATAAGCTAAAAGTGACTCATCTTAATATATACACTAAAATTCTAAGCATGATAATTATAACAATCAAATAAATATTAATTATGTGGTCCAAAAGAGCTGGTTGATATTCAATTTTTTTAAAAAAGATTATTTCATAATTATTTTCCTGAAGCTTTATGTGTAATAATTCTCTTGGAGGAATATATATATATATATATATATATATATATGGCTATAAATAGCTTATTGTTTATACAACTAATTTTTAATTAGAAAAAGCATGCACATATATTGAATTATAGTAAAAATATGGAATATGTAACTAGAATGATAATTTTTAAAAGTCACTATTCTACTTCTAGTAGTATTTAGTTCAAGTCATCATAAAAACATACAAGAGACTATGTAGCTTCAGTAACAACACTTCTTTTTTCACAGTTTTGGAGGTTAAAAAACCAAGATAAAGATGCCATCAGAATGGTCTATATTGCTGACTTGCAAGGTGCTGATTCTTACTGTATGATCATGCAGTATTTGTTTGCATGCAGAGAGAGAAATTTCTGGTTATTATTTCTCTTTATAAAAAAGTGCAATTATTGGGCTATGGTTCCATATTCATGACCCTTTGTCACCTTAACTATTGTCCTAAGAGTCCTATTTCCAAATCTAGTCATACTTGTAGTTGTAATTTCAATATAAGAATTTGAGAGGGATATAATTCACTTTAAAACAATTAACCAACTCAAGATGCATTATTTTATGTATTAAGCTGTAATTTTAGTACTGGATACATACACAATAATGTACAACTACAATGAAGAATGTGACATATTGGTAGCATTTTTACTCTTGTAAGTGTATACCAGTTCCCAGTTGTCAATTCTTCCTAGGGTTGTTAATGTGCACTTAAAGTGTTTTGATTGTGTGGCGTTTCAAATGGAGCAGAAAGAAGCAGGTTGTTAGATGAGGAATGAAAAATATTATTGAAATTCCTAAAATTCTCAATACTTACTATGCTAGTTAATCAACCGTCAATTTGACTAAATGAAGAGAATTCTTGAGAGGTGATTGAATTACGTTGGTACAGTATGGATTGGTGGCTTTGATATCCGTATCTAAATACACTCTTGAGAAGTGGGGCCCCACATCTTGGAGATGGGCAACTGGTGTGCTCCTTTGGCAGATGTAATTACAGCTGGTGCTCTTTGCCTGTGTGTCTGTCTACTGGATGAGGAGGGAGTAGCTTTGCCCCAACATATTCCCACCATGGTATTTTCCTTGAGACTCCCAACAATGGATGGAATCCAGGAAATTGTAAGCTACAATAAACCGCTGCTTCTTTAAATTACAGGTGGTGCATATTCTGTTTAGCAATAGGAAAACAGATCCATGTATCCAATTTTCCAGGAGAAATGAGATCATGGCAGTAGCAGCACCCAACCATGGGTTTCAGAAGCCATTGAAACTGGTTTCCAAGAAGAGTTTGGAATGGTTTACAGATGCAGTCTGGGATTTTGTAAACAAAGCTTGATAGAACATTCTAGTCAGAGCACAGAAGACTAGAATGCTGTTAGAAATGCACACGGTTACACCCAGGTTCATCAGGTGCCAGATAGGAACACGAATTCTATTAGGAATTGGACTGGGAGAGCCTGCCAGATAGTTTAGGGAAGGCCAGATAGCTCAGTTGGTTAAAGCACCTGCGTAGGCAGATGCAGGAAGCACGGTTCACTCACTGGCTTGCTGTGCTGGCCTCACCCTCCCAGGCTAGCTGAAACAGCGACTAAGACTGGGCATGGTGGTGCAACCTTGTAATCCCAGCACTTGGGAGGCTAAAAATAGGAAAACAACTATGAGATGGATCTGTGTAGGGAGTCCCTGTAGATCCTGTACTAAAATACATAAAAAAAAAAAAGAAAAGGAATTGCACTAGAGGCCATATGCATTACACTCTGGAAAAAAAAAAAAAAAAAAAAAAAAAAAAAAAAAAAGAAAAAAAAAAAGAAAAAGAAAAAAAAACTTGCCAAAATGTTCTCTTGTTACATTTAAATGTTGTAAAGGCTCTATTGAAGTAAAATAATTTTAGTTCACTGAAAAAGAGGTTAAGAGTGAAAAATAAACCAACAGGTGAGATTTTCTATATTAAATATGAACAGTCCATAACAGCAATA
>NDGN011199323.1:0-11475 GCA_002564285.1 Tympanoctomys barrerae | reverse complement strand
AAGCACAAGGGCCTGAGTTACATTCCCAGTTCCACAAAAAAAAAAAAAAAAAGAAAGAAAGAAAATCATTGGTATGGAGGTATCAAATGATGATGGGCTTGAGTCCTCTCTGATGATGGGGAAAGCAGGGAAAGGCTGTGGGATTTCTAAGGTACATTAGTTCAGGAATAGTATGTGTGACATGAGTGGGACTGGAATTGTCTCAGAGTATGTGGTCGACAAGGGAAGAGGGAGGGAGGAGCTGGCTGTGCATTGAGGTCGGGTATATAGCATAAACAATGGGGATAGAAGGGTGAAAGAGAAGTGGAGCTTTTGGAGGAGATGTTTTTATATGAGAGATATGGGACAGGTTGGGATCACAAGGAAATTATGAGTGAAGAACAGTGTCTGAAGTCAGTAAGGGGGCCAGCCAGACAGCTCAGTGGATTAAAGCACCTGCATAGGCAGATGCAGGGTCTGGGGGTTTGATCCCTGGCCTGATGTGCTAGTCCTACCCCCAGGGTGCACTGGTGGTGTGCACCTATAATCTCAGCTCTTGAGGGGCTGAAAACAGGAGGATCACTACAAGTCTGATCTGTGTAGTGAGACCCTGTAGATCCTGCACTAAATACATAAAAAAAAAAGCAAGGAATGGACCTGTCTGAAGGGGTCATGTAGGTTGGCCATCAATACCCACTATGGAGACTGTACATGTAGTATGGTGACCTTAGAACTCAGGAAGAATACTATACGTGCTCTCCATGTCAGAAAGAAAAGTGTCTTACCTGAGCTGTACAGTGAGACTCAGGACTCTGACAAAGATACCTCAATGTAGGTCATAGACCACAATCTCTGTCGTTCCTCTTGAGCAGCAAGACTAAACAGGTCAATCATTGGTGGATCTAGCTGCAGTGAGTTCTCATGTGAAGGCAGGGAATTGGATAACTTAGCCACTCTCTGGCAGACAAGGCAGTCGAATTTCCAGTGACCCTCGAGCTTGTAGATGGAGCCAGCTTCCGGTGGTGGCTGTAGGTTGGGGCAGGCTTATGCCCAGTGTCTTTCTTCACCATACTTGAAATATGGTCCAGGAGGACCTAAGTGGCAGCTTTGTTTAGGCTCAGCATTACCTTGCCAAGGTCGCTCATTGATGGGAGTCCCAATATCAGCCCCAAACTGGCACTTATGTATAACTAATTTTTGTCTCTATTATTGAAGACACAGAAAGTTAGATTAAGTCTCACTGTGGGGTTTGAGGGCCAAGATCTATCTTTTTAGCTTGGCATGAATGTCAGAAGCAGATAGGGATATAAAATAGGAATTAATAGCAATTTTTCCTTTAGAAGAATCTTGGTCTACATTAATATACTTAGTTGGGAGCAATATACTTAATTATTAAAATTTTTATCTGAGTATTAAGCATCTTGAAATATAAAGTGTGACCAGGGAATTTTTTTTTAACCAATTGTGGATGTTCTAGTAGTTAAATCCCTGTAGAATGTTAATAGACAACAGTTACACTTTTACAGAAAATATTTGACATCAATAGTTATATATACTATGCAGCATAACAGTCATGGCAAAATCTCTGTTTTAGCTAAGCATCTCTAAATGTACCCAGAACACATATCGTAGAAGTGTTTGTTAAAAAATTATCATTTGACGGATGACCTCATGTTGGCTTGACATGAACCTCTCATATATACTTGGAATATAAGAGAAAGGCATGTTTAAATCTGAAAAAAATCTATCAGTTTTATATTGTAGAATACTCTATATTTGGAAGGCATGAATACATTTGGTATATCAAGATCATTTTTTACTTGAAAACTGTATTTTATTATTTTTTAAAAAACTTTATCTTTTAATCAATGTCCAAATTATTGGGGTTGTCTTCCAAGGAGATTACTAGGGGTTCCTTACTAATGAACAAATGTTGGCCACCCCTCTATCTACCAATTAAAAGTCCTGTCCAGTAGCCTCTCCTCATTTTAATGATTTATGTTTAATTATAAACCAATTTTAATATCATTTAGTCCAGCTAGTAACTCAGGAGAAAGCATGCTTTTAAGTCTATATTTTAAAGCTCAAATAAAAAGAAGAACAGCTGTTTGTGGAATAACATATAAACAAATACACAGGACACACAAATGAACATCTTTATGAAATCTGAGTACACTCTGATATACTTCTGGCCAGGTGAAGTTATGATGACCTTTTTGAGTTTATAATTATGAAAGACAAGTCAGAACTTTTGTAGGCCAATTAGCAGAGATTTCCGATAAGAACAATTTGAAAAATGTAAAAACCCTTATTTATAATTGATGTATGTTTTAGGTCTAATATAATGCCAAGTTTGGGTGGGAACAAGCAAACTGAGCAGAGTATAAGGATTGGGCCCAGCACAGTAGAGGAGTGCTGATGACTCACAAGTCCTGGACTTGCAGGCTGGCAACAAGGGCGTTTTTACATGACACACTTTTTTTGTGTGTGTGCAGGGTCTCACTACATAGTCCACATTAGAGTGATCTTCCTGATTTCTGCCTCCCAAGTGCTGGGATCACAGGTGTGTGCCACCGTGCCCAGACTCCATCGCCGGCTCAGCACACCCAGAGGTGGGGCCGGTGCGGCATGTGGAGCCAGGGATCGAACCTTGGTCCCTGTGCTTACCTAAGCAAGCGCTTTGTCCACTGAGCTATACTGCTGGCCCTACTATGACACAATTTTTGAGTAATTTTTATCAACTGAGACTAATCTATTTTTGCAGACTTTTTTTTAGCTTTGCAGCTTGCAGCAGATAAAGGAAGAGACTTTTTCTAGGGGAGAGGCAGGAAGCTGCAAATCAGAATCTCTTGTGGCTGTAACAGAAGCCCACCTGCCAAGGTGGCTGAGGGCAGGAGGAGTGACCGGATTGAGCAGCAGGAAGGGGCAGGATGGATAAAGACCTGGGTGTTTGGTGGACTGTTATTCTGTTTTCAGCTCCATAACAGAGACTAGAGGACACTCAACTGGAGAAAAATGTGCCATTAGTTGGGAAAGCACTTTGTCTCAAAGTAAGAAACCTGAAGAAAAAAAGACTGATTGCAAGTTGGAGAGGGGGCTGTGAGGAATTCAAAGAATGTAGGACCCATAGGCACAGGCAGATGAGAGAAAGTTGGGGGAGAGGGATCAAAGGAAGAGTGAGGAGAGCTGAGAGGTCGGAAGGCAAAGTAGCAGTGGTGGCAGGGCGAGGCTGCTGCAGTGGCACTAGTGGAAGTGGCAGCTCTGGTGGCTGTGGCTTTGTGGGGTGGGCTGTAGTGGAATCTGATCCAATTGAGAGAGAGAGAGAGGAGGCTGGGCAGATTGTGCTTACAGGAGAGAGAAGCAGAGGGGAGTGTCTTTAGAGCAATGGGAATCTTTTAAGGGATTTTTGGCCATTTGCTGTTGTGATAGGAGTTTTAAGGGGTTAAAAGTTTTCTCAGAGGATTGACTGATGTTGTGGAGTTTATAATGTGACTGAGCTGACTAGTGAGAAAAGTTTAACTGTTTTGGTTTTATGGCCTTCCAGAGGCTAAGGGGGCCAAGGTTATAGGGGAGGCATCCCAATAGAGAGTCCTTTAGGGACTGGGAATTAAAATTTCCCCTGGTGACTGAATTTGAGCTGAGTTTGGCTTCAAGATTTGGGGAGGGGTTGTCACCTCCTCTCAAAATAATGAAGAATATGAGTTCCTGAGCCTGGTCTTTCCAGTTTTCACAGGCAGCCTGGGGTGCCCTTAGGGACCAGAGGCAACTGTGTTACCTCAGCATCTACCAGGGAAGGTGAACACAGTCTGTTGTGTCCCCAGGATGGAGCGATTTCTGGACACGGGTCCACAAGTTTCAGAGCCTAGGAGAAGAAACTACTCATCTTTAGCAGGACGCAAGGGTAGTGACCCTATGCCAAGGACAGTGGTGACAGCTCCCCCTCAATCTGAGACCAGAAATCTCAATGGGACTTGGCTCATCTGGACTGTATGAGGTGGACCAGTGTTGGATGCAGGCTGGCAGCAGCAAATAGGCAGATTCTAGAGGATAGAAGCTTGGCCTTTAGGCAGGGGGCTCTGGAGCGGGGGAGTTTCGCCTCCTGGAGCTTCACATACTACCCCTGAGTCACAGCACCACTATGCTAGGCTTCTAAAGCGATAAGAAAGATAAAGGTAGCCTTTATGAACTCCAAAGACAATGAGAGGATCAAGGGAAGATGGGGCTGATCCTCTGACCTGAGACAAAGAAAGCTGAGGCTTTTATGGTTTTGTCCTAGAGGTGGAGTTTGAGGGGGATGTTTAGAACTATCTGCAAGGCTGACTGGTGTCTTCTCTGAGACAGCAGGAAAGGTGAAAGGTAATTTCAACCTGGACAGAGTTGGAGAAGAAGCAAGGAGGTAGTCTCTGGGAAGATATGCTATTGTTTGAAGGGCTTCAGCCATGTTAGATGACTACCATAATAATCCAGCAATTCATTCTAGGGCCAGAACTTATCAGATACTTGGGCAGCTTCAGCAATAATAATATAAGGTGACAATTATTCTAGTAGAGAAGGCCGATTTAATGGGCAGATACAGTAGAAGCATGTCACTTATTGTAGACCATATGTTCTTTTTTAGGGGGGATAGTTATACTGGCTTTAAAAAACTTACAGTTTAATTAGAGTGGAAGGGCAAAACTAAGTGAAAAACAGACCTAAGGTAAAATAGACACAAATAGGTGAGTGGCACCGAGTTGCTGGAACCTTTTGAGTGACAGACACTCTGGGTGATGAAGAAATGATTCATGGGACAAACAGTGAGGTATTCCACTCAATTTGGCAGTTTCAGTTTTCACTGAGGCTTCTGGCTTCCCTCCCCTTTTCTGCTCCAGGGCTCACATGTCCATTCCTTTTGTTCCTCTGCTCTTATCTGCAAAGTGCTAAAGGGCACCTGGGGACAAGGGAAGGTGAGTGTTCCAGGTGTGATTCCTTTGCACCTAGAGACACTTGAAGGAAATAGGACACAAGTGATGATCTGGGAAGTGAAGGGTAACCACGTGGTGCACACAGAAGCATGGAGCACTCTGGACCACCCCTGGTGCCCGCAGACAAACAGTGGCTTTGACCAAGCTCAAGGTCAAGTGTGTGGTGAGACTTGTGTGGTTTGTATGCGCTGATGGTGGGCCTGTTAGGCAATTCTGAACCACAGGTTCCACACAATTGTTCTTTGTGTCCTCAGAGTCACCTCTGACCTTCCGTATCCTTATTATCTTTTGTATAGATCAAGTAATTGCGGTGCAGGAATAATTGACAAGCAGTGTTTCCAAATCATGCCACTGGTGACTGAGACCGATGGTTTATAATCCCAATTTTGGCTTAAATCCCAAATCTAATCCCACAGCCTCCATGTTGGGTAGATAAGCCACTCTAGGACAAGGGGGCAATGCTTTTTCTTGTATCAGTATACAAAAGCCATGTGAATCTACCTGGCTTACAGCTTTTCTGGTGAGTCCTGCCCGAGTCACAGAGCCCCACTGTCATGCTCATTTAGGAGATTGGGTGGTGGCAGTGCATGAAGGATGTATCAGAAAGTAAATGATGAGATTTTGCTTATTTGTGGGGTAGATTATTTAGGCTATTGCCTACTCTGCAGAATTAAGTTCATGTCCAGTTAGTTGTCTATGGTTTCAGAATAACTTGTCTGTGAGTATCAGCTACTGGAAATAGCTCATGAATAATGCAGTGAGATGGTTTGTTTTCCAATTGTTTTATTCTATCACTGCTCAGCTTGCACAGAGAGTAAGGGAAAAAGGATTTGAGATTAACTATGGTAGAGCTCACTGAATAATACAGGTTGGTGGTTGCGTGCCTCTGGGGGAAACACTTCCATTGCATCCTTTCAAAAGTAAATTTTAAAGAGCTCCCTATAGAGTCACCTCCACATTTTTTTTTTTAAAAGCACATTTGAAGAATGCTAGTTTGCATTACTCAACATTAGCACACACATGGTTTTTACTAATGACCCAGCCTGCGCCTACTCATGCACCCACTGAAATTTGAACCCAGCTCTGGGAGGCTGGTGTGAAAAGCTTGGGACTGGTGGAGCTGAGTCTGAAGGTTCTACTTCAGTTGTGGTTGAGTATGTGGCTCATTGCCACTAGTTCCCTAATCTCTAATCTCCAGGAATATCATATGTCTGGCTAAGTAACCTCTTACCCAGAGGCCTTCGAAGTCTGACTATGCTGACACTTCTTTATGTGTGCCAGACACAGGCAGGAGAAGTAGTGCAAGGAGATGACTTGTATTCCTTCTTCAACCAACATGTGCAAAGTATCATAATTTTAAGGTCAAGGGAAGAGATTAGAGTTTAAATTTGTTACTACATGGTGAATAAAAATAAGTAGTTAGATACAAGTTTGCTTTCATTGCTCGGCCTCTGTTGGTTTAGAACTCCACTTCCTGGACAGATTTAATGTTGGAGCAATGAAACTCCTGTTTTCTCAGTGTTTCATGGGGGTTGCTGTCACTTCAAATGGGCTTTTTTGCACCCTGACTATGACTTCCAGACCAAGATTTAGGTTGCCGAAAGGAGAGCAGTAGGTTTAGGAGCACTTTTATTATGTTGGTGTCATTTCTCTAGGTTCTGAATTATTCAGGTAGACTCCCCAGATTCCTGACTTTCTCTCTTTTCCTGTTGTGTGGGTTATCTCATTTTTATGTCACTCACTAACGCACTTGGTCCAGAGACTCCCAGAAAAGAAGGCAACTGCTGCAATCCGGGAAGGATTTTCACAGCTCCAGAGCAGCCAGGCTCGTCAGGCTGCCCATCTCATCTTTGAAAGTATTTTCCCCCAAATGCTTCTTTTCTCTGTGTGTCTCAATACATGTTCTGGCCCCGAGAGCTGCTTGACCTTGGCCAAGACACTTAAGTTTTCTAGGGTGAATTTGCTTTGTCTATAAAATGAGCACATTGCTTCCTTGTGGGCCTTGAGACTCTGAGATCCGAATGCAATGGGGTGTGGGAAGCTCTCTGGCAAGGATGAAGCCTTTTGTGGAGGCTTATGATGAATGAATGAACAGCCCGTGCCACCCTAGCATTTGCAGCGCTGTACTCTGATCTCTGAACGGTCCCCACCATCCTCCTCATGCACTGCACAGCCAGATGCATGGCCCTGGTAGGCCAGTTAGTCGGACTCCTTTTTGCCTTCTTGGGAAGAAAGTCTCTTCTTTCCGTCGCTGGGCTGAAGATTGGCTTCAAGGAAGGTCAAGCTTGATCTTTGGAAGCCAGGGGTCATTCCATTTTGGATGTCTAGACATCATCTGTTTGCGGATCACACACGTATGCATTAGACATCGATTCCAAGTTGGCGCTAAGTGATGACGCCCTGCCAGATGCCCTGTCTCTGCTTCTGGGGACCCACGCTTCGGCTGTTTCTTTGTGAAATCCAGGCTGACTTGGAAGTTCTGGCACCTGCCTTTTAGGGTCAGACTCAGGGAACCACATAGCAGGATGTCTGAGGATGGAAGAGAAGGAAGTGAAGATATTGATACTCCTGGCTTTCCTCAAAGGGGGGCCAAAGGCAGGATGTACCTTCACTGGGAACTCGCTGCTTTTGTTAAGTGGTTTTGTCATTAGAGCCTTCTGATTTTTGAGTCCCAGTAATATTTCCACCACACCTTTCCTCCCAGGAATAATTTACAAACATTATTTCCAAATCATACCACTGGTGATAGAGACAGGTGGTTTGTAATCCTAATTTCTGCTCAAATTCCAAGCCCAATCCCACAGCCTCCATGTTGGGTAGCTAAGCCACCCTAGGACAAGGGGGTAGCCTTTTACCTGGTGATACTGTACAAGAGCTATGTCAGTGCACCTGGCTCATAGCTTTTCTGGCAAGTCCTGCCCGAGTCACAGATCCCCGTTGTCATGCTCATTCAGGAGACTGGCTGGTGGCAGTGCGCAAAGGCTGTATCAAAAAGGAAATGGCCACAGCATTCTTGGGGTCCTTATTAAGCTCTCTCTAGTTACTGGTGGCCTTCCTGCTGGGCCCTGATGACTTTAGGCAGGACAAAAGCTATGAAACGCTTAACCTCATGGAGTTTTGATTCTACATGAGGAAAACAGATAATTTATAATTAAAATATAATTAAACCCGGTAGATGAAGTGCTGAGAAAGAACATTGAGTAGTAGGTAGAAGGAAACCACTGGCACGAAAGTCCGGCACTAGAATGGAAAGAATAAGGCCCACGGGGAACACCAGGATGCTGGATGCTGTGAGTCCAGAGTTGCAGCCCGAAGTCAGGCGCCCAGACAGGGCCCACCGCGTGAGCACAACTCGGAGGAGCGTGGCTGAGGGTGCGCATGCGTTGTGGTCCTGCACCGACTCTTTTCCTGCCTCTCTACTAAAGAGAGATCAGTCACAACTTCTTCCCTGCTGAAAAATACAAGTACTGTCTTTTTTCAGAGTCATAATTCTTAAAAATTTTCTTTATTTTTGAAGATGTAGGCCAGACACTGTCCCTACTCCCATTCTCTTCAGAACCGTGCTTTGGGCTCCTCGCTCCTCCTCAGCTGCCGCTTCCTGCCTCGGCTTGTCATCTCCTTGTCTAGACCTGCGTCTGCTTTATGCCCATGCGGAACTTGCTTCCTGGGAGCCAGTCAAGCTTGCTGCTTGCTCTTTCTGAGAGCTTCCTTTGGGGCTCCCGCCTTTTTAAAAATGTAGAACCAACTTCTCTGACACTCAGATTGTTTGCGAGACTGAGAGCGGCTTTGTTTCTGACCCCTTAGCCGGTTGGGAGCACCTGACATTTAGTACAAAGAACTGGATGCGATATTTCAATTTTAGAATATAGTACATTCGTTTGCCCCGTGAGGGACCCGGGGTGAGGGGAAATCACAGAACTTTCCAGACTTTATTCTGCAGTGGAAGCTCTGGTCTCCTACTGAAGTGCTGGGGACAATAACAGAAGCAGGAAATGCACCACTGTGGCCATGCTAGGAAGAAAGGCCTGAGACTTGTAGAGGTAAACTGGTGACCCACATCACATTTTTGCAATTCCCAGCGTTCAGAGCGGACTTGGGCATTACTACAGGATAACCACTAGATGGCACGAGTGAACAATGTAAAGCGCGGTCCCCCGGCAGTAACAACCTAGCTTGTTCCTCGCTTTTCCCCTTTCTCCCCATCTTGTTAGCGCTGTTCTTCTCTTTTCTCTTTACTTTTCCTCCCTGTACCTCCTTGTATTTATTGCTCCAGATAATAATTTCAAACAACTCCACCTATTTCTTTAGATTTAGGTCCGAAAGTCAGTCACATATCCTCAAAAGCGAGATACAAAACATGCACAAAGTATTTTCTGGGATTCAAAAGATCTTTCTGAACTTCTTTGAACTTCAGCCGAGGATGAAGCTTCCGAGGGCGCCAAGGCTCAGGAGAGCTTACGCTGTCTGTCTTGGCTTTCGCTCTGGCAGGTGGAGATGCGCAGGCCAGAAAGTGAGATGAAAGCAGGACCAAGGCCTCCGTCTGAAGGAGTCTGATCTTATCAAAAGGGTGAATCGGATAAGGATCAAGGTGCTGAGCTGAAGTTAGTCTTCAACACAAAGCAAAATAACTCTGCAAACAAACTAACAACAAATATGAAAACAATAATGCAACGCAGCCACAGACCCTACTTGAGAAACCACGGCCGTTTCACACTGAAGCGCAGAAGCCGTGGGGTTGAGCGCTGAGTACTTGAACCCCAAGAGTGAGGTTCAAGATTTAGGCTCCCGGATATCCCAGCTCTTGAAGCCACCTTCCTGTGCTCCGTGCCGATTCCTCCCACCTACTCATTAATTCATTTGTCTGTTTCCAAAGGCTTTTCCTCTTGAAGATTCAGGCTTTGATTTCCTAAGTACAGAATTGGAGTTTTGTCGCTGAACCCCTCTAGCACTCCAATGCAAGCGTCAGAGAGCTATCTAGGAGGTCAGCGATGCGGTGAGCGCTGTATGCGAGCCAGGGACGTTGGCAGGGCCAGCGGTCACTGCCCTCCCTTTGACTCTGGGTCCTTGTCTCTGTCTATTGCACATGTGCTAGTCCCAAAATACACAAACGACAGAGGAAGGCGCAGTGGAGTGTAGATTAAAATGAAATCATCTCCAAACTAGGAAAATTCCCTTGTGGGTATCATGGTGTCGTTTGCCCTTTGACTTGAGAGAGAAGACGAGACTACCGCAAACTGAAGTCAATTCTGGGATCACGACTCTATTGGTACAAGCTATAGTAGCTTACTTAAATCCTGCAGGTGCGAGGTGCAAGCGTTCATCCCACAGTTCTGTGTTGTCTGATGGGGGGGGCGAGGGCACCTGAGTACAGTTACCCAGCTGAGGTGTGGTTCTCCCAACGGTAGAGCAAAGTGCTACTACATTGCTTCAAGGGGGACTGAGATGACAGGTGGAAAGTGAGATCTCCGATGCTTAATGAATAGGAATTATTATCTGAGGACATTGACAGGAATAGTAAAATGTGGTCAGTGAAGTTGGTCGGACTTGGTGTCTTACACAGGTGGCAAGATCTTGGTTGAACTCCTCAGTTCTCATTTGTAGAATAGTCATAAATCATGCTGTTTAAAAGATTTCTACTCCTGGCATTTAGTGATAATTCTGTGAATGTTAGCTATTACAACTTTATTTATATTAGCTATTTGTTTCTTAAAATATTTATTAGAGACACACAGTATTATGTGGTAAGCACTACGTGGAAGGCCAAGAGAATAGGCAGAAAGATCACATCATAGCTCTGGCTTTCAAGAATGGTGCAGCTTTGTAGATGAAGGTACAAACAGGTGAAGACACTGTTGCTTAAGGTAGCAATGTGAATGAACCATGTGCCCGTAGTCCATGGTGTGCTGCCTAATCAAGAAATTGCTGGCAAAGAAAGGGAGGAGGGGGTGGGACCCGTTCATCAAGAGACAGTATTTCATGTCGGGGCTGCAGGTCCAGAAGTCTGCTTGAGGTGTCGGTGGCAGTGTGGCTGCAGGACAGGTAGCATCAGGAATGGAAGCCAAGGAGGTGATGCTGTGGGGTGCTGGCTGGAGCACGTGTTATTGTGCAGGGTGGCATGGGCTACTGCAGAGATCCTGGCTTAGCTCTGAGCAAAATGGGAAATGATTAAAGGATTTGAGGAGAAACGTGCAAGACCTGATTAATTTCTGCTTGCGCAGGATCATTGTGGCTGCTATTTTGAGGAAAAGGTGACACAGGGAGCCAAAAGGGGAGGAAGAAAATAGTTCAGGAGGAAGCTGCAGTAACAGTGGTGAGATTAAAGCTGTGTTGGCTCTATGTGTGTCCTTCAAGGAGTTTTTGCTATAGGTAAGTTCTTTGATACTGGTAGGCACATGTTACAGCCATGGAGCACCTTGGATTGTAGTGTTAGGTTGTTCAAAGTGTAGAGCATTTTTAGGGGAATTAAAGGCAGTGGGTCTTATTGTAATAAATAAAACCCCCTAAACACTCACATTGCTCATAGCTGTTTAAT
>NDGN011199301.1:0-10292 GCA_002564285.1 Tympanoctomys barrerae | reverse complement strand
AAAAAAAAAATCATTGAAAAACTCTGGTTCTAAGAATTACAGAGATTGACCACAAAAATCAGCCAGAGTTGAAAATGTTTTCCAGTTCACCTGAATCATAGTAGACTTGCTTGTGAGCAGAAGGTAGTTTTGCAACCTGTATTTGATCGCCGGTTATCTACCAAGAAGAGGCCTCAAGCAGTAGCGTATCAGTTCAGCCAGGAAAATGGCACCGTTAATGATGGCTCGAACACTCAGCAAAGCGCAGCTGGCCATCAGCCTGACTCTGTAGACGGCTGTCACTGAGCCTCATGCTTAATGGATCTAATTGACAGTCAGTGGTCCATCTGTAGCCCTTAGAGCTATGCACAGGGGAGCGATGGGGAGAAAGCTGACCGCGGATGTGCTCTGGGAAGGGGCCTTATGAACACCAAGCAGTGTGGGGTTTTTTAAAAATTAAATTCATAATTTCCTTTTAAAGCCGACCACGCTCCCTAAAAATAAAAATTCTTTTGCAATTCAATGTAAGTACCAGTTCATAGTAGTAATGCTTAAATGTTATTTTCTTTTTAATGAAAGCTCAGAACAATCATCTCATTCTTTTTTTTTTTTTTTAATTATTTCAATCAGTGCTAGAGAAGTCATTAACTTTTCTGAGCAGGATGACTATTATTTCATTATTGTGCTTACAGTTCACTGTATTCATTGCAGTGAATGGAGCCCAGTGCACTGTGGTTTATATTTTTTCCTTTATTGAAAGCAATTCATTTCTATTGAACATGAGTGCTGTAAAGACTGAAAAATATTTATAAACTACTCACCATAGCTAACATTTTGTATCACTCACAGTATGCCAGTCATTGTGCTGAGTTCTGTATATTTATGCCAAGTGTGTGCTGGAAGAGTATCTCATTTTTTTTCTTTCATCTTTTTAGTACTTTGAAAATTATAATGTTTGTGCTAAATTTTATTTAAAATGAAATTTTCACTCATGCTTATTTGATCTCATGTAGATAATCTCAGCTTCATCTGAAAGAACATATTTGGAGATAATAAAGCTGATGAAATTTTAAACCTTTAACATTGAGTATTGAGTGAAGGTAGATGTTTTATAAAAAAGGGAGAAGACGTCTGATCATGCAAACCCAATTCAGAATGAATTGTCCACCCTGCGAGCTGATCAGCTGCTTGTTGAATCAATGCTTTTAATTAGCCCATCTGCTGTTGATTGCATTCTGGGCTGGTCTGCCTGAAGTCCTGAAAGGTTGCATCACCAGTGTTCTTCTCATCGAGAGCAATTTGACTAAAGTGATGAGACTTCCATCCCACATCCCTCGTGTCACATTGTGGTCACAGTGCATCTCTCCGATGCTTTCTGATCCTGTTACAGACCTCCTGTGAGATTCTGATGGTAGGTCACAGTGATGCAGGGCCTGGGTAGCAATGAGCAGACGGACTTCCAGGATCAGCTGTGAATAGAAATGGGCACTGTGCACAGACTCATGTCTGCATTGGTTTTTCCTTGCAGGGAAGGTCCTACTACTTCCCTACCGTAGGCAACCGTTCTTAGGAAGAAAATTCTGAAGGATAGTGGGAAACTGTGCATTCAAGTCGTGATTGTCTCATTTACGGGATTCCTCAGCTCAGGCGAGGTGGTAAACTTCATGGGTTCTCAGTTTCTCATGTTTAAATGGAATAATAGTAACTGTTTCAGTGCTGTGAGGGTGAAGATTTAATTGAAGCAGGTCTCTGACAGCAGCGCCTGGCATAGCAGATAGCTAGAGGGTGGGTAAAGAGGAGGTGCTGTAGGCGTTGTTAAGTACCAAAGTGTGGCTCCACTGTAGCCCTCGAAGAAAAAGTTACTTCTTTTTCCTATTTGGCAAAGCTCATTTTACTTGAAAAGGAAGATCAAGGTGGATGATGTATGTATTCCTACATGAGTTTTGATGAATAGTATATATTTAATACAATTAAAGTAACTCCTGCATAACTACTTTTTTAATGGCATTTTAACTCGTGTGGCTTTTATTTTTGTTTTGTAAGATGTAGACACATGGCCTGACCTGGCATAGACAAGACATCTAATACATTTATAGAAAAAATGAATTTGAACACTGGGGAAGAACCAAGCATTTCATATTTGCAGAGTTGGCCTGTTCTGCCTTAGATTAGGAGGGTTCCGGTGAAGTGGTTGCTTAGCAACTAATGGAGTTAGGTTCAGTAGTCTGGTAGCTGGGTGCTTGCCCTCGTCTGTGCGCGCCTAATAACTGGGAGAGTGATTCCAGTGTGTGTTGCCTCGCTTGAAGCAGTGAGCCCAGTGTGATAAAAGATACAAGACGGAAGAGAGATGCCCCAGCAGGACTCGGAGCCTGTATGTATTGTCTTAAAAGCCTTATTTTATGTTATAATGGTTAAGGAAAAAAAAGATATTTGAAAGAAGGCATTAAAAATAAGGGAGGTACTGTTGAAATTTTAGGTTAAAATTTCAAATGATTAGTAACTTACATTGGTTTTAAAGAGAATGTAATAATAAATGATTGAGGAAATTCCACAGTGTTCTCAGCTTTCCCTCAAAAAAAGAGGTGGTGGGTTTGATGAATGACATCAGGAGCAGAAACTGTGTGTTTCAGGCTCATGTGCCGCGAGCCCCCGTAGCTGCCCACGACCAGCCTGGTGCCCAGCTACTGACTGCCCCCTCCTGAGCTGCTGTGGTCTCACGGTCCTCAGCGACCTCAGGAAGCCACTGCCGATGCCAGAATGAGGAGACGCGAAACTGCGCAGTCATTTCTTATGTGAGACTTCTTTTAGCTTCTACTTTCTGAACTTAAAAGGAAGGCTCTTAGTGATTTCAGGGAGAAAGCAGCTCCATGGAGGTGACCCCATGAAATCCCTCTTCAGAAAGATATGATCAGATGGACATGGGCCCGAGAAAGTCACCGGGGTCATTTGGGAGAGGGAGGTCGTGCAGGCTCCTGACAGCCCCTTCTGCTGCTGCCATTCTCTTTCAACGGCCAGGTCGTTGGAACCACTATAGGTACAACTATAGCTGTGTCTTTTATTACATAAGCTATATTTGCTCTGCTCCTCTGAATCTGGGGTTCAACCCTCCCTTGGTGAAATGTGGACTCAAATCTTTTCTTTAAGTTATGTAAGATTTTTAGCATTGATTTCAAGCACTAGCATTCTGTGACTCAGAACTTGGAGTTGATGATCTTTCCAGTGGGAAGCATAAGAGCTCTTACCAGGTAGGGGTGTCAGGCAGAGAAGAAAATAAACATACTGGCTTTGCTTTTAGGAAGAAGGGGAGAAAATTGTGAATAGAGTGATTATGATATAATATTCTGAACGCTTTACTAGTACTTCTCCAGCAAGAGACACCTGATGCTGTACGTGGAGTATCAGAGTGCTGAAAGGTGTGGGAGAGCGACTGTACCCGGGCTGCGCCGACATTTATGCACCTGCAGTTCACCGTGGCTCTCCTTAAAACACTATCCCATCTAGTAGGGGTGGGGGTGTGATCCAAGATTCGCGTTCCTAACAAATCCCTCAGTGATGCCACATTGCTGGTCCCAAGACCATATATTGAGTCACAAGTAAAAGAATCAGTGATCTCTAAACCTGCTAGTTTCAAAACTGCAGAATTCCATCCTACAGGAGAGACCCTATAATTGCCATTCTTAAAACGTACCCAGGGGCCGGGGAGGTAACTCTGGTCTAAGTGTCTGCCTGGCAAGTGCCAGGTCCTGAGTTCAATTCCTGGTACAAATATTTGATAAGCTAGGATTGAGTGAAAAAAAAAAACCCTTTCCTTTTGGACTAAAAGTTATAACAGAGACCTTGAAGTCTGTTTTGTATGGTAGCTAGTGGTACAACACTCTTTTTGAACGTAAGCGTATTTTGAAGTGAGATAGAACCTACGTTTGACAGCTTTTCTAAGAATGTGAGACAGCTTTTCTACTCCTGCCTAAGGAAGTAACTAGGCAGGTGTGAAAGAGTACTCATAAATCAGGCAAAGTAGGTATTTCAGAAAAAATAGTATCAGAAAATGCTAAAAAAAAAAACTGGATAAGAATGAAGTGCAGCAAGTGACAAGGCAGGGAGGGTCTCTACAGAGTAAAGTATGACAGGAGTTCAGAGAGAAGCAGTAACACACAGAAGAGGCTTTAATGCAGTCCAATGAAGTTACATTGGGTAGGGTTTTTAATTTTTTATTTGTTTATCTGATATACTCGCTATGCAACTTGGACTGGCCTCCTATTGGCCTCCCCAACCCTGGGATTACAGGTGCCACTGGATTATATCCCTGGGCTCAAATATATTTAATAATAAAGAGTAATAGTGCCACCCCTAAATATCTACAAGAGGCAAACCTGTAGCTGATGAAAGAATGGACTTCCTTATGTGGTGGAAGGGAAGTATTGCGGTCCCATATTTATGTGACAGGTCACACGTTGGAAGATACAGAGGCAGGAGAGTGGTGATGAAGGACCTGCTGGTAGCACCCAAAGTGCAACCCAGAGCTACTTATTTTTCACAAGGACCAGCAACACTAATAAGCCTGAGTGCTCACCTGCTCAGCCGCGTGGGGGCAGCTTGGTTCCAGTGCTCCCAGAGAAGGTTCAGTGTGGGTCAGGGCTTGGGTCATCGCTGATTCGCCATCACTGCCCTAGAGGAATAAACACAGCACAGACATCTGGGAGGGTAACCATGGTGGTTCTGTCATCTAGAATACGTACCAGCTGACACAGGTAAATAGATATACCTTTTGGGAGTCACCAAGCTTTGGGTTTGGCAGCCGTATTTCATCTTCACGTTTACCATGACTTCAGCTAAGAAAGAGGCAACTTATGTTCTTTTTTTCATTCTATTCCTTTTTTCCCCCAGAAGACAAAGGTAGTTTTAAAACAAGCCACATCCAGGAGGACAATTCTAGAGGGACTCAGAGCAAACCATAATGGTATTTGTTTTGAAGGTTCATTATCGCTGTCGTTCATTTAGGCTGCAGCTGTGCCAGGGCTTTGAAGGGCCACTCGTCATTTGAATAAAAGAGCCACATAGGGCCAGGGAACTTGGTGGCCTGAGTGCCTGCCTGGCAAGTGCGAGGCCCTGAGTTCAATCCCTGGTACCAACACTGATGACAGAAAAGCTGCATACTTGAGGATGCTATGAAAATCAATAGGTAGCATAACTTTTAGCTTAAAAAGACTGATTTATATTGAAGTTAGGAGGAAATTGGTATTTAGCAATACTAATTTTTATGCCTAATAATAATGCATAATGGTTTAGTTTTACTATTTTAATTTGCCCTGTGATATTTTATTCCCTGACACTATTACTGTACTGTTGAAGGAACTAGAAAACAGTTATAAATATACAGGGGAGAAAACTCTACTAACTAGATAGTCCGATTTTTCAGACCATTAAGCTGCTCAGGTGAATTGGCTTCCTTCTGCATTTATGGAAGGGGGTAAGTAGTCCAGTTTAACTGTGGTCAAGCCTCTGTCCAGTAGAAGAGAAAGGTATGTAATGTGCAGTCTCCTTAAGTGAGACTTTTTACCTGATGTGTATGAGCCATCACCAAAACTACAAAACAGTGGACACTAAATTAAAGCAGAATGTCTCAGAAGCTAGCGCCTATCTCTGTAATGCCTCTTAGCTAGCGTAACAGTCATTAATTATATGACATTCTACACAGAAAAGAGTCAAGGCCTACACTGAACCTGCTGCTCTTTTTCAATGACTGCCCAAAGATGGCTGTGTGCTTTCATAAGTGAAATGATCAAACTATCCTTAAAGATAAGGTTTAAATGTGACCCTAAACAATTCAGGTATTATACCTGCAAGAATATTTGGGTTCCTGGGGAAGAGAATTCACAGTAACTCTTGCCCACAAAATGTTAATGCCAAAGCTACACATAGTTTACCAGGTAACATCATATTTCAGCAAGTCTGAATGCTTAAAAATGTCTACTACATCTTATAACTGAAGAGATAGTAGAATTTCTGTGGATTAGTTTTGTAGATTACTGTAGCAACTGAAATACGGTTCCAGCTCATGGTGTGACTACCTAAATAGTGGGATGACCCAAGAAAACACAATTTACATACTATGCATTTGGGACTCAATTTGAGGTATTTATATGTAAAATAAGTAAGGAATAATGCATCTAAATAGATAGCTCCTGTGTGGTAAGCTCTTAAAGTGGATGTATTCTTGCAAACTGAGTTTTCAATTTGAAAGAGCTGTGGTGGCGGCGGCACGTTATCAGCCAAGAGTAAACTGATGACTAGCTGAGTGTGGCCAAGGCTGTCCTGAAGAGAAAACACTGAACCAAGCAAGAGTCTGTGCTGTGATTCAGTATTTCAAAGCAGAACCTCATCCCAGGCATTGGCAGAATGTTGCGGCTTGAGAGAGGATGTTGCCATATGTCCTCCCCACCCCCGAATGTCTAGCTTTGAACTCACTTGTGTTTCTGAAATGTTTAGTTTATGATGGGTGCTCTTTCTCTTTGACTACAATTTTTATATTTCAGTATCTGAAATACCTTGCATGTAGAAATACTTTCTTATATAGTACTGATTCTTTCTGTTTTGATAGTGTAATACAGTCGGACATCATCTGCAGATGAACTTTTGAAGAGCATTTGGAGATGGCGAGATAGCTCAGCAGACTAAGCACCTGCTTTGGCAAGTGCAGGGATCTGAGTTCGATTTCTATCCTGCATGCTACGCTGGCCCTGTCCCTGGGGTGTGCTGAGCCTGAGACTGAGTCCAGTCATGGTGGTGCACGCCTGTAATCCCAGTGCTGGGGAGGCTGAAAACAGGATCACCATGAGTCCGATCTGCCTAGTGAGACCTTGTGCTAAACACACAAAATGGGGAAAAAAAAAAAAAGTGAAGAGCATTTTGATGTGTTATTCATTCATCTGAATTTCTTATGTGTACGCAGTGCTAGGGACTTGGGCCACCTTGGTGAGTAGGCAGGGCATGGTACTCAGCTTCACAGAGCCTGCAGTTTGCAAAGTTGATGCTGAGCTACAGCACTGTTAGCCTCATTGCCTATCTTCCTACCAGAAGAGACTTTGTAGAGGATTTCCTAGGCATCTTAGGCAGCTGGTCCCTTACTGTGCCAAAGGTCGGGCCTGTCTATCTTGCCATGTTGCCATGGCCAAGACACAGTATCTGACATCTGTGGTTTAAAGGAGGTTTATTTAGGCTCACAGTCATCGTTCCTGACCGGCTGGCTCCATGGCAGAAAGAGCATGGTAAAAACGTATGGGAGAAGGATTCTTAGTTACTCTTCTCTCATTGCTGGGACAAATACCCGACACTCCAGCTTAGGGAAGGAGCCAGAGATATAGCTCAGTGGTGTAAGTGCCTGCCTGGCAAGTGCAGGGTCCCAAGTTCAATCCCAGTATCACAAAAGAAAAACAAAGCTGGATCTTCCAGCTTAGGGAAGGAAAGGCTTATTTAGCTTACAGTTACTAGAGGTTTCATAGTGTAAAGCAGCCTGGATTCCATAGCAAGACCTTGAGCCACTGCTGGCCCACGCTACAGGATCTGAAAGAGAGGCTGGGGCACCGCTGTGTCCAGGATGATCTGCTCCATGCCTCCAAGAGAGGCCACAAGACCTGGGGGTGGGTAGGGAGGCACAGGCTGTCACTTTAACCATTTGTGCCTCTCTGCCCCCCTCCCCCAAGCCCTGCCCTGGTCCTCTGGCCCTGCCCCTTGAGCCACATGCTGTGTGACCACCTCATAATTTACATGAGGCTTTGGGGGAGGGGAGACAACTAGATTGAAACCATAACAAAGGATGTTATCATGGTAGCCAAGGAGCAGAGAGAGGAAAGAGAAGCTGGAGAGGGAGAAGTGCCCTTTCAGGTCATTGTCCCAGTGATCTGCCTAGCAGACCCCAGACCCCACCTCCTGACAGCAAGTCAGCTATGAACTCTTTAGTAGACTAATGCACTAAAAAGCTAACCCCACCCCCACCCCCACTCCTGTCCTTCCAAAGATATGGCTGTGAAGCTTCTGGGAGTCCCCTAGATATAAAATGTAACATTTCACTGCTGGCCTGAAAAGACTCATGTCTAGCTCTTTATGCAAAATGTATTTGTCTGTGTATTGGTTACTTTTCTCTCATTGCTGAGAAAGAATACTCTACAACCAAATTCAGTCTCGGTCCAAACTTTCTTTTGAAGATCAAAAAAATTATTAACTGTGAGCTCCTGTAAAAATAAAAATAAAACGTTAATCACTGCTGACCTGCAGTTACACAAAGTAAGCATTCCCATTCCAACAGAGAAATAATGTGTTGAAAAGAATGGCATCAGGGGCCGGGAAGATGGCTCAGTAAAATAAACCCTTCCCTGGCAAGTGCAAGGGCCTAAGTTCAATCCCCAGTTCTGCCCAAAACAAACAGAAGAATAGGATCAATGCAAAATGAAAACCCAGAAGGAAGGCAGGGTGAGTTGTGGCAAGATATAAACTCTCAAGGGCTTGGGAGGTCTCACCCCTGTGTCACTGCAGCTTGTAACTGTCATAGCCTCTGTTTGGTTGGCTCTGCTCACAGTGACTTTTTTCAGCCCAAATTACACATTCCTGTCATGTCCATCTTTCTAGGTCTCCATTGTACTTAAAGCATCACCTTCTGAGCTTCAGGCACTGCCCTTCCCAACTCCGCCACCGCTGCTGCCTCCTCCTCCTTCTCTTCCTCCCCCTCCTCCTCCCCTCCCTCTTCCTTCCCCCTCTCCCTCCTCCTCCTCCTCCTCCTATGTATTTGGTTGTTGTAGGGTCTCACTATGGTGATCCTCCTGCTTTTAGCCTCCCCAGCATTGGGATTACAGGTGTGCGCCATTATGCCTGGATTCTGGCTGGCTCAGCTCACCCTGGGGGTGGGGCTGGTGTGGCATGGTTACCTAAGCTTGCCTTAAGCAGGAGTTTTAATCTGCTGAGCTATGTCTCCGGCCCCTCCAATACCACCTTGTGATATATGAGTGGAAGCCTCCTTGACCCCAAAACTCTTGCCTTTTGCATACCTGTAAAACCAGCATCGAAAGGATGTTGCCAGGATCTGCTCCTACCTCAGTCAGTACCTGGCACCTCTTGAATCATGACTCTTGTGGCCTCCCAGGGCTTGGACATCTGAGTTCTGTGAACTAAATCCTAGACAGCCAATTCCAAGTAGCCTTTCTAAAGCATGATGACCCGGGGCACTCTTCTTAAAGAGAAATCTTTAACTTTTGTACCTTCAAGCCTATGAAAGGTGGGATCTTGCTGAGTCCCAAGATGCCCTCAAGGCATCCTTTCTTAATGCAAAATATCTAACGGCTTTCAAACAATAACCTTTTTAGCAACCACCTTGCCTGAGACACCAGCTTTGCAGGCTCATCCTTTCAGGCAAAAGTGAAAAACTTAAAAATCACTTATCTCTACCATTTGCTTCTGATTCTCACTGTAGATTTTGCTAAAAGCATCAAGCAATATCCATGCTACAGATTGCAAGTTGAGGTGCCTTGAAATTTCCTCCAACATTTTGATTAGTCTGTAGCACTTAATCTCAATTTCCCACAAAGTCTCAGGACATGATCAAAAGGTAGGCAGGTTTTTTTTGCCATGGTGTAGCACACATTCCTTGTGGTCCAACTGCCAATGCAGTTCTTGTTCCCAACTAATACCTCCTGAGTCTGAATTTGACTGTTCACCTTTCTGCCTGCATTTGAGTTTTCTGAACTCTGACCAGAATCTTCCATCAAGCTCTCCTTAAAGTATTCTAGGGCTTTTGTGGGTGCATCTCGAAAGTTTTCAGAACTTCTCCCAAGAACCAGTTCTAAAAGTTTCTAAACCACATGATCAGGTATGGTCATCGCGAAGACCCCACTCCTAGTACCAAAATCTATCTTAGCCACTGTCCTATCGCTGAGACACAATAGCCAACACTTGCAACTTAAGGAAGAGAGGTTTATTTTGATTTACAGTTGCAGTTGGTTGGTTGACTACAAGGCAGAAGCAGCATAGAGGAAAGGTCTAGAAAAGGAAAGCTGCTCATAGCAGGCCACCAGGAAGCAGAATGAGGAAGGAGGAGCTGAGGAAGGAAATACTGTGTACCCCTCCAGGTCACATTCCCTCGTACCCCACTTCTAACCAACCCTAATGGAAGACCAGGCATGAACTTATTCATGAACTAATTCATTATGTCCCTATGATCCAGGCACCTTCCATACATATCAGGCTTCGAGGTGAAACCCCACATCTAAACCATAACAAGACCTCCCTTACTTTGGTGGTATCTAGTAAAGCTTTTTCCTAATTGA
>NDGN011199272.1:0-19432 GCA_002564285.1 Tympanoctomys barrerae | reverse complement strand
CCCCCCCCAAAAGAAGCAACTGTGCTTGTGAGTAGAGCCCTGGTGGTTAGAGGGGCTGTGGGAGGGATGCAGGAGGACCTTGCAGGGCAGTTTCTAGATATTCTCCCTTGGAGTTCAAGATTCATGAGTGTGAGGCTTTGGATTTGAGAAATAGATACTTTAATATTTCTGTATCTGTTTGAAAAGTCATGTCAAAATTTGCCTTTCAATTTTCGTTGTTGTCTTTCTGGAAGATAGCATGTAAACCTACAATTTGAATAGTTATAAATAAGTTATTATAGCCACGAATGGATAAAAATTGTCAAGCCTAGTTCGACTAAGTTTTCCCTTCAGGGTAACCTCATGTGTTCTAAACAAAGACACAGGACTGGAAGCACAGTACTGTCACTGGACACTGCTCATGACCAAGGGAAGAAGCTGCAGTTTCCCTCCACAGGACACAGTGTCATAATGCATTGCCTCCCCTTGGTGGCTGGATTCTAAAAAGGGGAAGGGTCTGGCAGTCACAGCTGGGATTCCTGGTGAGTGCCCCTTAATGGTGCAGAGGAAATGCAGATGCCAGCGAGCTGCAGGGCTGGGAACACTTTCTCTCTAATTCTTGATTTTTTTTTTTTTAATTTTATGTATTTGTTAGAGGTCAGCTCAGACTCATAGTGATCCTTCTATTTCAGCCTCCCCAGTGTTGGGATTAGATTACAGGCATGCCTCACCACACCTAGTCTTGATGGCTACCTTAGCATGTCCAGGGTGGGGCTGACATGGCATGTGGTACCAGGGATTGAACCTGGGTCCTTGCGCTTGCCTAGGCAGGTGCTTAGACTGCTGAGCAGTCTTCACAACCACCTCTCCAATTCTTTAAGATGCTTCCCAGACATTTCAAAGCCCAGTGGCATGTCCAGTCAGTCCTGGCAAGAGTTAGGGGGTTGAGATTGCTTGTGAGAGACTGAAGGGAAAGAAGCATGTCCAAGTAACAATATTGGACTTGAATATGACTCCTGTGACTCTAGACACTGAGCATTCTCATCCTTCATTTCAGCAGGGTTGCAGGACAGGCTTTAGGAGTTTGGTTTTACAAGAAAGAATGCAAAGGCCACTGGGGGTGGGGCCAGGTAGCACACTTTCTTGGCATCCCCCAGCCTGTGGGAGCAGAACTGAGGCCACATTTCATTATTTCAACTCAGCTAGGACACTTTCTTTGGTTTTATGCCAGACTTGCTGCCACCCGGTTCCAGGCAGGCATCTCTCGGTCCTACTGTTGTCCTAACAGCTGATGGAAGAGACACTGATGGTATCTCGGGACAGATTCCTAAATATCTCAGCTCACAGAGCAGAACAGAAGGCTCCTCCCTTCCTTGCCTTGAGTTCTCTGTGTGGGAAGAGGTTACTAGCTTGATCCCTCTGTGATACTGCCTGGCTTGACCTCCTGCTTTGTGCCACAGGGGCTGAAAAATGACTCCCTAAACTGGTGTTGTACAACAACAGAATATTCATGTTCAGTTTTCAGGTATGGACACCTGGTCAGCTGGGAAAATCAGAACTGTTTTGAAATGAGAAGCACAAATTTGAGGCTGTATTTGCTCTCCTTCATTTCAACCACTGGATAAAGAGGGGTGCATGGGCTGCCAGGCTAGTTCTGATACAGAGAACCCTAGTTTCTGGGAGCTTTGGTGAGTCAGTAGCATTTTTAAGAGCTTCAGTCCTTGTACTTTCCCTTGTGTAACACATATACATGTGCGCACACGCACACGGTCATAGTCGACATCGTCGTCGTCGTCATCATCATCATCATCATCATCCATCATCAGAAAAAGGAAGACTGGACTTTTAAGTATAGGTTTGACAATCTAAAAAAGGACAAGAACATGACACATGCTGCCTTGGTCACTTTTCTTGGTTGTTGAGACAAACTAACTGACACCCAGAGCTAAAGGAGGAAAGACTTAGCCCACAGTTTGTGGAGGTTTCAGTCCATAATCAGCTTGCTCCAAAGCAGAGTGGTGAATGGCAGAAGGCAGCAGTTTATGGTGGCAGAAAACAGCAAAAGCAACAAGAGCAAAAAATGGAGAGCCTCTTATCCTACTTATCTTGTAAACAAGCTACCTGCCCTCAGATGGGTGTTGCGCTCACACCATTTCACTGCCCTCCTCTTAGACAGGCTCAGGATGTTTACAAAGTGAGGACCATGGCCCCCTGCTGAGTCACTTAGTTAAACTTCTAAATTCTCAAGTTGACACAATGAATAACATCAGTGAGGGGGAAGGGCTTGACCTCTATGTGCTAGGATGGGGAACTGAAGAGTTACTTAGTTAAGCTTCTAGACTTCTCAAGTTGACACAATGCATCAACCATCACAAGGGCCTCTGGATGAGGAGGTTTCTTTTGCCTAGAGGTGCTGTGCACGTGTGTGATGATCAGAAGCATCTCTCTGGAGTCCCAAGTGGGATTCAAGGCTGTCAGTGACCAGAGATCTAGAACCTTTCCTTTCTGCAGGGTATTGGAAGTATCCAGCCGTTTGCAGGTTCAGAACTTAGGAGTCTACTGACACTGCAGAAGCTCTGGATTCGACTGCATGCCTGCCATAAAACTGGAGGATCAACACTGTAGCAAGAAGACCATCAGAGACACAGTGAGGCTGCTGAAGATTGGGGATGATCAATGACAATGTGAGGTGACCAGACACAGGCTAGGTCTTCCTCTGAATAGATTTGTGAGGTTGACTCCTAACAGGGGACTTCAAGGACTGGTTGGTGGTGGAGGTACAGTGACATAGACTAATTCCAGAATTTTGACAGCAGCCTTACCAAATCCTCCTATCATTTGGGAAGATTGTGCAAATACAAGTGACAGGTCAGCTAAATTTGGGTACAGAGGGAAGAGAATTCTACCTACAAACACCAGTTCTTTCAAAGAGTGAGTTTGCACACACAGTAGACCAGGACCAGGGCTTAGCCTGGAGAGAGAAAATGACCCCCTTCCAAACAGCACTTTTCTCTAAATGCCCCTAGAATGGAGATGCAGTTGCCTGGTCTCATGCAGTCTGTTCTCTGGGAGGAATGTCCTCCCAGCTCCCTGCGGTGAGCAGTACCAATTGTTTCTGGATTAACCCTTGGCCAGCCAAAATGTTGTTCTGTTCTCTGTCTCACTGCCACCACCCTGCCCCTCTGACTTTGATGGCTCTAGAAAAGACAAAGAGTACCGTATCATCTGCCAATGTGTCTCTGGAGAGCAGCTCTTTGTGCAGTGGACTACCTCCCTCCAAGCTGGCATAAATACTTTGAAGAAATAGCCCTGCTTCTCTTCACAAACTGTAGTAGTTTTATTTGGAATCCCTCCATCAAGAGAGTAGGTCTGCAGAGCCCAAAGCCAGCTTCCCCAGAGCTCTATAAACAAGCCAGCCCAGCAGTGTGGCACCTCTAGATCCCGTCTGAGATCCTGTCTATCACCAGGATTGGTTCTTAGTGCTGGCACGTTTTTTAAGACATCTTTGGCTTCCCCTCACTGAGACATAGGGGCACAAGCATGCGGAGCCCCAGTGCAGCAGAGCTCCTTGAAACATGTGGTCTGCAGCTTGGGGTCAGTTGTGGCGATGTTCCCAGCCGGCAGAAACCGGAACCTCCTTGGGGGTGATGTTTGAAACAAAGTACCAAGAAAGCCCAAGAGGGAGGTGGAGAGAGACAGCAGGTCTACTGCTCTCAGAGCAGAGAAGAGACAGCTGAGCTGCTGCTGCCAATCCTGTCCTGCCTTAGCAGGGACCTTTGGTTGACTTGAGGTTCATTGACTGGGTATAAACGTGGCATGTGCGCCTGAGTGATGTTCTTAATATGAACACAGCCATGCTGATAAGCCAGGCAGGGACTTGAGTCGGGATTAAAAAAAAAAAAACAAAAACAAAAACAACAGCAACAACAACAAAAAAACCCAAAACTATTCAGAAAAAATAGGTAAAGTTCTCCTCCCAAGGCTAGCACCTTTCTGAGCAAGGGTTCCCACCCACCGACCTCAGCAGCTTTCACCTCTTGCCTCCAGCGAGGCCTAAGGACACCAGGTGGCTGTCACTCTCGGAGCAACGTTGCATTTGAACGAAGCACAGTGTGGAAGGCACCTTCCCTGTCTTTGCAGGGGCAGCAGGGGACTCGCAGCAGACAGCCCGCCCTGCAGTCTTCTATGAGCGGCAGTCTGTGCATGGCCTCTAAGAACCAAACTTTGGAGCGGCGCTGCTCATCTGAGCGCGGCTGCCTGAAATTAGAAAAGCGCAAGGCTGCCTTCATAATCGCCGGACTTCCTGTCGAGGCCCCTCGCTCCTCAGCACAGACCCGAGCGGATCACAAGCATCCTGCTTACCACCACGCCACTTCTACCAGTTCCCCTTTATTAGCCTTTCCTTCTACTTTCCTCCTCCTCTTACTCGCTTATTTCTCGCCTTTGCTTTGGAAGGGGTGTTGATCCGTGTCTATTGCTACAAGCCTAAACCTTTGCCAGGGAGGCGATTGGCTCCCGACGCCGGTGACGCCCACGGAGCCAGACGCTGATTGGCTGCACACGGAGTCTCGCCCGGCCCCGCGCGGCGCCTTCGTCCTGCTCGCCCCGTTCGCTGCGCAGAGGTGTCGCGCCCGTCGCACGCCGCGCCTTGGGAACACGGGACGACCTCGGGAACCTGCCGCTGCACCCGTGGCTGGCCAGGGCAGGCGCAGCTGGAGACCAGAGCAGCGCAAGGCCGCAGCCAGGCCGGGCTGAGCACGGCGCCTTTGTCCCCGCAGCCTCCTGCAAGTCCGCGGCGGGACTCGCGCGCCCCGACTTCGCCGGCATGGGCAGCGGGCGCGGCGCGGGGGGCGCGCTGCTGGCCCTGGCCGCGGGGCTGCTGGCCGTGGGCTCGGCCAGCGAGTACGACTACGTGAGCTTCCAGTCGGACATCGGCGCGTACCAGAGCGGGCGCTTCTATACCAAGCCGCCACAGTGCGTGGACATCCCGGCGGACCTGCGGCTGTGCCACAACGTGGGTTACAAGAGGATGGTGCTGCCCAACCTGCTGGAGCACGAGACCATGGCCGAGGTGAAGCAGCAGGCCAGCAGCTGGGTGCCCCTGCTCAACAAGAACTGCCACATGGGCACGCAGGTCTTCCTGTGCGCGCTCTTCGCGCCCGTGTGCCTCGACCGGCCCATTTACCCGTGCCGCTGGCTCTGCGAGGCCGTACGCGACTCCTGCGAACCCGTCATGCAGTTTTTCGGCTTCTACTGGCCCGAGATGCTCAAGTGCGACAAGTTCCCCGAGGGGGATGTCTGTATCGCCATGAGCCCGCCCAATGCCACCGAAGCCTCGAAACCCCAAGGTAAGTACCCCCCGGCCCTCTGCGGGCCCCACGCGCGACCCATCTCGCTCCCAGGCGCGCAGACCGCCTCAGGCCGAGCGCAACCCCGGCCGCGCAGCGCCCCTGTGGACCCGTTCCGGCGGGGCTTGCTAGTCCTTAGCCGCCGTTCTGGATCCGGTCTCCCTTTTCCGAATCTGAAGCCGCACCTCACACTTCCCAGCCAGAGCGCTCCTTGGTGTCCGAGTAGGGTTGCTGCTCGCTCCAAAGTTTTTAATTCTCCCAGACTAGAATGCGTCCCCAGGGAAAACCTCGGACGTCTGTGTGCAAAGCTCAGCACCGCTGAGCCGGCGCTAGGCGCGGCTTTATTTTGGTAAGGTCGGAGAACAGCTTTTAGAAACTTTGTTTAGCTGCACGAAACTGACCGAGAGTGGGGTGTGGGGGAGGTTGGGGGGTGTAGACACCATGGAGATTTCATCACTCTTTCCTGTAACACCTCGTAGGGAGCTTGGGGACTTCCTCCAGTGCCCCCTGCTTCTCTCATTCATACAAATCCTCAGGTAATTAGAAAGATAAAAATGTAATTAGCTCATTGTTGGTCTCCACCGTAGGGAGTGGGCGCTGCAAACTGGGCTCTGCGAATTCCTAACCCCCCAAGGACCAGAGGTTCTTCTCAATTCCCTACTACTCAAAGGGCAACTCTAAAGTGGCAGAAAAAAGATCCCCCGAGACAAAAAAACAAGAGGACCCCAGCCTGGTGGCCCGACCTTCGACCTTCGTGGGGACAAATTCAGCCTGGAATTCCTTTAGAGCAGAGCTGGCACTCAGAGATGGGTGCAAGACAGAGATAGGGAGCTGTGCCCAGGTATGCTTAGCCCAGCAACGTGCAGCCTGGGGCTTGGCCAGCGGAGAGAACTGAGTTTCTCTTCTAGTGCTCAGTGTCTTTAAACCTCTGCTACTGCTACTAAAAGTGGGAGCAACCTGTCACCGCTTCCCGGAGTGAGGGTGGGACTAGATGTGGAGAAAAGATGCCTTGCAGTTGGCACCTCTTGCTTCCCCTAGAGAAGAACAGCCCAGAGGCACAGGCAGGGCGGGGCATGAGGACAGACACAGCCCTGCCTGTAGGGGCCAGGCCTGGGCACCTGTGCTCTCAGGGGTAGCCTTCTGAAGGGCAGCTCTTTAAAAGCACTCTGTGCAGGGACCCAAAGCAAAGCAACCTGTGTCCTGCTGATATGGAACTGCTCCTGTAGCTCAGGTTTTCCTCTCCCCATCCTCAGCAGCTAAAGGTGAGTGGCCTGGTTCTGGAGGCTGCGGCCAGCTCTGTTTGGGCGAATCCATCCCCTGTGACCCATGATGGCCTCTTTTGGGGGCTGTTGGTAGACAAAAGTGGAGACCTCTGGAGAGCAGCTTGTGGGGGGCAGCTGAGGTCTCAGGGAAGAGTGCAGCACCAGGGTGGTGCCTGAATGCTAAAGGAAAGATCCCCCAGAACCTGCGTAGGAGTTGGGGAAACCCATGGCTCTTGGGCCCCTGGTGCCTTTCCCAAGGCTGCTGTCTCTTGTCTGTTCTCCTTTGGACCTGGGTTCAGGCTGTTCCCTGCCAAGACCAGAACTGTGATAATCCGGAGAAAAGCAAGAGGATCAGTCAGGAGTAGCTTTGGAATGTGCGCTCTTCTGTGATTTTTGGAGAGAGGTTGTGCCCTGAGAAGGCACAGGTCCCTGCCCTGAACTGCAGCAGCCCCTTGTGCCTTGTGTGAGACATCCCCAGCTGCCTGGCTGCCATGAGCTGAGCCTGGAGGTGGGATTCTGTGTGTGTGTGTGTGTGTGTGTGTGTGTATACGTGTATACTCACGCACGCACGGGTGTATGCAGGGGCCACTTGAGACAGACTCAACACACTGGTCCTCAAAGCTTCTGGCTGGTGACTCTGGAACAAGAAGGTAGTGCTTTTGAGTGACAATGGCAATTGTCAGTTGCCTTTCATTCTTTGAAATTAAAATTTAATTTTCAATGCAGTGTTATACCTTCTCATACTTTACACCAGTTTCTGTGTCCATACATGGGCATGGAGAGTTTTGAGGGTCCTGGCATACAGTTTGTTATTGAGGATAAACTTGATAACGAGAAAGGACTCCAAAGACAGTTTTCTCCCCAAAGGCAGATGCCAATGCTACATCAGCTTCTGTTGCAGGACAGGCAATTATTCTTTTTCCAGGAAAGTGATTCTACATCTTGCACCACTCACATTAAACTTGTTAATTCCTAGACCAGTAAATTGTTCCTCATTCCTGTCAGGTTTACTGATGGGGCGAATTAGTTTAGTGCTGTTGTTTAGGCATGTTGTGCATTAAATCCACCTGGCCATTTTAGTCACAGTGTGCCAGTGTGCCCTCCAGCTGCAACCTCTCACCCTGCCTTCCTTAGACACTTTCCTTGCTCATCTCCCAATCTGCTAGGGAAGATCAGCCATGCTTGTGTGCGTGCCTGCGTGTCTGTGTGCACACATTAATTAAAAACATTCACTTAATTGTGATTCCAGTGTCAGACTTTCTCTTCTAAAAATTAATAAAATACAAAACTTGGTCATTTTTGTTCATCTGCTTTAAACATTATTTTGAACACACCTTGAGACAGTGACTCAGCTGTCTTTCACTCTGGGTGGATTTCTCCTGCTCAGCCCTCAGGAGTGACCCAAGGACACTTAAGGTACAGATTAATATTGCATTATGCATACCTCTCCTTGCTGTGGTACAGCCGCTCTGGAGTCTGGCTATAAGAAAAGTCAAGACAGAGAAAGCAATGTCAAAAAACACACAGGGCTCCCCAAAGGGAGGTCTTGCTACCAAGAGGCCTTGAAGTCCAAATATGCAACCAAGGGGAAGATGACCTCGTGGGGTACAAAGGCTGTGTGGATCAGGAACTGAGATGAGCATGTGCAGAGGAGAAGACTTTGCTACTTCTTGGGGCAATATCATATATGTAGAATTTTCCAGTTCAGTAATTTTACTTAAAAGCATAAACAAGCATTAGACACAACTAAACAAGGAACAAAATACAGTTCACTCTTGATCACACAGGGCTTTCTTTCCCCCTTTTCTTCCCATGGAACCAAGGACCATGATGGAAAACTCTGGGCAAGTTTTCCTTTGGTAAGAAACATCACTTTCAGGATCTAGTCTCAAGTTCTGGGGGCAGAGCATATGTCCAACATCTGCCCCAGAGACACTCCAGCCACCTTCTGCGAGGAGTGTGATCTTGCTGCTCTGAGAAAATCTGCCAGGCTGAGGACAGGTGGGCGAAGAAACTGTGTGAGGTATCAGGGGCGTGGCCTCTGTGTGGCCTGCAGCATCCTTCTTGGAAGCTGGAGAGGTCTGGGGAGTGACTGTGGCTGCAGGAACACTGCCCAGAACAGGCTTGCAACTCAGTTCCAACTTGGGGGCTTTTGCCCACTTCAGGATCAGAGCCACAGGCTCCACGGGCAGGGAGGGGCTGATGCAGAAGCTACCGGAGATGGGCAGGGAAGAGGGAAACAAGGAGCAGCCCGTCTCCATCCCCCTTGCTTTAGTCTCAGGGATCAGTGTTTTCACTTCTTAGCTGCAGCTTAGCTTAGCTTGGTGTGGCACCAATGTGGATGGTCCTTACAGGGTGCTGTGCTTTCCTAGGTGCCCCATGACCTGGGAGTTGTTTACTAGGTGATGAAGTGGGAGAAGGCAACAATCATCAGCCACTTTGGCCTTGCAGGCTTCACTTGGTGCTTCTCCCTGTCCTTCCAGCTCAGTCACTACTGGCCCTGGCCTCAGAGGTCCCCTCTTCTGGGGCCCAGCACTCCTGGGGTCTGCCCCATGGCCCTCCTCTTCAAAGGATTCACAGCCCCTTATGAAAGATCCTCAGAAGGTGCCTCCAGGCCAGCTCCCTCCTCCTTTTGGCAACTCCTGCCCCTCCTCCCTATTCCTACCCAGCTGCAGCTGCCAGGCCTCAGAGGAGAGGGTGTTCAGAGCTCTGAAGCCAGGCTCCCGAATGTGTTTCTTTTTCTCTGGGTTCCTACAGAGCTGGTGACCTGGATGGGCCAGATGACCCATGGGAGTTGGCACATTGGAAGCGGGCAGGAATTTGGGGGGTATATGAAAGATGGAGGAGAGGATCAGAAGCAAATAACAAATAGTCTATCTGGATTTATTAGTCTGGTATTTCCAGGGTTTCCCAGCAGGTCTTAAGTCATGTTTCCTAGGACCCGCCTGTACCTACCTTGGAGAGCATTAGTCTAAATGTGTCACATATAGCATCCCTAGACCAAAATATGTAAAGAAACAATTTGCCTATTTGTGGCTTAGCTCCTGGGTTCCAAGACCCTTGTTTTTAGATCTCAGTTGCTCTTCAGAATTCTGGAAGACGTTATCTGCTGTCAGCCTGCAGCCACACTGACCATCTCCTCAGGGGAACCCCTAACTTACAGATTCTGTTTCCCCCTTTCCTTTCTTAGGTACGACTGTGTGTCCTCCATGTGACAACGAATTGAAATCTGAGGCCATTATTGAGCATCTCTGTGCAAGCGAGTTTGGTAAGAAAGTATTCTTGGCTACCTCCAGAGGGTTTGAGATCCCCATCTCCTGCTGGCTGGTGTCCCCAGGGACAGAGAGTTGTGGGCATAGAAATTGGCATTCTCCACCTCTGTCTTCTGAGGGCTGCCTGTTCCAGGCAGGTATAAGACAGCTCAAACTGCTTCTGCCTTCTGCATGGGGGTGTGTCACTGTACAGATTTGGAGGTTTTCTCTGAGGCTGGAATGGGGACAGCCAGGGAGGCACCAGGAAGCTGCAAAGTAGAGGGATGAGGTCAGCCACCCTAGCCTGCTCTCCTGAAACAAGGCAGACTTTCTGTGCCCACCCCTAGGTGTCAGCACAACTCTACCCAGGATTCAGTGGGTGATTATGGGGTGCTTTGCTGGAGGGGGGGTGAGAATTCAGAGCTTGGAGGATCAGTGGAGGCCCCCAGGGCAGGTTCTTTGGACAATGCAAAGTGACTTTCCCAGGAGGACTCAGTATGCTCTCTCTCCCTTCCCAGGTCACTCTGGGTTGAGATAGATTTCTAAACCAGCACTCTAGGGTCAAGGCTGGGCATGGTTGGGGCCAGACCCCAGGGCCTTTCAGGGACAGTCTCCCACAGCTTGGCCCTGTATATATCTTCTCCTGGAGAGGTCAGTGAAGCACGGTCCCTCCACCTCCTACCCTGTCTCTGCCTCCATCTGTCACGGGTTTGGAGAAGCAGTGTGCTAAAGCACAGGCCCAGCCTGATGCTGAACAAAGTGTTTTTCCTAATTCCTGCATTCTGTTCCAGAGGTTGAGTTTTTTACAGAGTTCTTACCAGGAAAAGCATAAAGGTAGGTAACAAGAGCCTTGCTGTCTGTGCACAAGCCCTCCTCTGAGTTCCTAATCAGCTGTGGTAAGTGTGCAGAGGGCTCTGTGCTGGTACAGGGAGCGGCACACAGAAGTGGAAGGCAATCGTGCGCCAGTGCGTCCGCAGGCCATTTACGTACTTGCAGTCTGCAGTCGTGCACAGCTTATCAGAGGCAAATTTAGACCCTTTACCATTGAGAGCTGCATGAGAGTGGCTGTGTCTTGTGGTTTTTATTTCCACATCAGGGTCCCTACATGCTTCCCTCATTCTTGGGGAAGGACAGGTAGTGGCACCTCTAAGAAAAGATGGTTTTCCTGTACATTTTGCTGCTCATGTTCAAGCCACACTCTTGTAGTCTTTTAAGTGGACTCACTGTTATAGAGGGTGCCTGCCAGGATCCATGCTGTGTCTGATTGCCCTTCCATCAATTGAGTGCTACCCACACTGGCTCCTTCACCCAGGGCGGTGACCCGAGCTGAAAGGTCTCCTGCTGTACAGTGTCTCAAGTACACAGTGCCACCTGATCTCAGCAACAAGCCTTTCATCCACAAAGATTCACTTGGTTCCTTCCCAAAGGTGCATTTGGACACAGGAAGAATAATGACATACATAAACTCTGAGGTATCCCAATAGGACTTTTACTATGTGGTGGGGCAGGAAAAATTGGCTTAGCAGTGGCTAGTATCCGAAAGGACCCTTAGGAGGGATAACGAAGACTGCCACCCTCTTCAGGTGCAGTAAATCACAATAATCACTTTTAGAAGCCACCTTCCACCCCTATATTTTGTAAATCCACGGAATATTAGAGTAAACTCTGAAAGGTAAGATGTTAATAGTTATGTTTATGGGATTTCGTCAGGGAAGAGATTGGAAGGTGATAGAAGCCCCAAGATTGGGCACACAGAGATGGCTGGTAGGGTGCTGCCTTCCCACAGATCTCAACATTCAGTGTACTTGGTAATTTGTGTGTGTATATCCATTCAGTGTTTATGCAGTGCAAGTCACTGTGCTAGGTGCTGTAATCCTAAGTTACCTCCGTAGACTATATGACAATTTAATTTTTAGATTTTAAACTTCTGGATGAAACCCTGAGCAGGGATTTGCTAGAGGATCATGGAGCCAAGCAATCACAAAGCTGTGGGAACTCAAGGCCAAAGTTAGTGTTAAAAGAGTTGAAAGAGAGTGGATCCCTGTCTTTGTGCTCAAAATCTGTCTGAAGCTCTCCAACCCCAAATTATCACAGGCGTTCTTGCTGCTCTCCCAGGTGATCACCAGAATTCTGCTACCCCGGACACAGGCTCTGATTAAGCTGGGCACTTGCCCACTGCGTGGGCTAAAGAGGCAAGTCTTGGGTGAGAACAGGAATGTGGTGAGACTGATTTTGTATAAAGCAGGCGAAGGTTGCCTGTGGTGGACGCCCTTTCCTCGCCACAGTAGGTGCCTGCCAGGCAGTGTGCTGCTGATGGGGTGGAGGCTGGAAATAATTGGTCAGGTCGCTGACTTGAGTGTTTACCTGTGTAGAATTGTGTTCCTTTAGCCCAAGGAGATATTCTTCTTCTGAGGGTTCACAGAACTTCTGAGTTTGTCTGGAACCTTCAAGGTCATTTTAGCAAGCCCTATCTTTTAATAAATAAGGACTCTTGACTTTCCCAACTGGAGTCCTTTTACTAGCAAGGGGTTGCGTGGCTGGGGCTTTGCCACTGAGATGTTGATGTGTACAGCACAAGTAGCACAGATGCCAGATTGCTTTGATCAGGTTGGAGAGATTTTTCTTTTTGTTTCTGTTTATAACGTTCTTATGAAACAATAAATAGCATCCCCCCCCACAGGGGCTGAGCTTAGCTTTGCCCTTCTTAGCACCCTGGAGAATGCAGCCTTGTTGAGAAACTTGTTTCCTACCTCATTTGAGTTCATGTAAGTGAGGCAGTCAGCCACACTGATGGGATTCAGTTAGGAAACAAAGACATTTGACAATGTGAGCCGACACACAGCAGAGAAGAGAAGGACTGTCTGACTCCACACTCCAGGGATCAAACTTTGTGTTAAGCGGTCCTGACATCCTAGGGGGAAGACATCAGGTTGCTGGAAGGCTCTCTCTGAGCTCTGCAAACAAGCTCTGCATTTTCTGGGTCAGCATGCACACTCACCCTGAGGCCAAAGCATCCTTGGACTCCCGCAGCCTCATGGAGCTGGGCATGCTCAGCCCACTACATTACCTTCTCCTCCAGCAATGCATTTATAACTCTTTGTCAGCTCTGCCTGGCCGTTTGTTTCTCCACCCCTACACTGTACCTCCTCAGTTTAGAGCACATTTTTTTCCCCCAGTAGGGAAAAACATCAGCAGAAAAGCCTGTGTGCTGATACTCAGGAATGCAGCTGGATCAGCCTGGATCAAGCACCAGATGTGGGAAGCCAAAAGTTAGATGGTGCGGTCTCTAAATTCAACATGGCGACGAGCTTGCTTGCTGTGGCTCGCATCCTGCTCAGGATGCGCTGCTCTGCTCTGTGTTCCCTGGGCTTTCCTTGCTAGATGACAGCAGGGTGCTGCTCTTGCCCTTTGAGGAGCCTGGTGTAGCATCCACCAGCCTCCACACTAATGATCCAGCTGTTAACAACTCGGTGCCCACAGCCATCTTCCTTCAGGTCACTTTGACCCAGGGATCCGAGGACCTGACTTGCAATTGCTGTGAGGTTGGAGTCCCCAACTCTGGTCATCTTCTTCTCCAGGAAACACCTTTAAGTTTTGCTGGCAGAAATTTTCATGATGATATTTAGCACTTTTGGTAAGATAGTTCCAAGCTTCCTCTCTGAGATTTTTTTTTTTTTTTTAGCCTGAGAGTTCAGGTGGCAACTTCTTTAGCTTCCTCTGCTCCCCATCCTTTTGTTTGTTTATTTTATTTATTTATTTATTTATGGTTGTGAAGAATGACTTCTTTCCCTCTAAAAATTTTCCTGGCCTTCAAGAAGGATTTTTTGTTTGTTTGTTTATTTCTTTGTAAAGAGAAAAAATTGTGCTTTGCAATGCTAAAATTAGTCAAATAAGAAAGAGAAAGAAAATCCACTCATAGCAGTGGAAGTATTTCCTAGAAGAGCTGTTTTCTGAGGCTCTTGTACTCCATACATCTGCTGTCTGACTCACACACCCCTCTTTTAAGGTGTCTTAGCCAGGCTTGTGAGAAGGCCATGCCCACTCTGCAGGGTGGCTTGCTGTCTTGCAAAAAGCAGGCTTAGCCTTTCTAAACCAAACCTTGGGTTTCCGCCTGAAGATGAGGAAGACTGGCTGCCAGCACACCCATTGCGGTGTCTGTAAGCTACCTGTGAGGGGAGCTGTGCCTGGTGCCACATTTCACTTCCTGGGAGATGCCTGGCAATTGTACAGTGCTGTATTCATTTTGCACCACCATAGAGAGCACACTCCATGCTAAGAAGTGAGGAGAATCCCAGACCTCCAGTGGATAGAATAAGGAGTGTTAGTACTCACACAGTCCCCAGCACAGCATCTCATACACAGTTGGCATAAAAAAAAAAAGTTTGTCAGCTGATTGTATGAATGACAGGATGGTGATGATCTGGACACTGGACATCCTTATTTATGAAGAAGAGGGTTTCTTTCCAAGCCAATATGTGCAAACTGTTATTGAATTCAAGCAAAACTACATACCCTATTTGGGGGTGATGATCTATGTGCATATTTTAAAAAGAGCCTTAATATTCAGAAATCTAGTTTGGTCAAAGTAGAATTAAATAGACCCTATAAAAGGAGCTGCTATCCTGAGATAGGATTGGCAGGTTGAAAACCATTGGGTTCTATTGTCACCAAAAACCTTTAAAGCAGGTGCCATCCCTAGGTTGGTAAATGCTTGGAGTAGGTTGTGGTGGTGTTTGCTGTGCCCAAAGACCTTCCTCCAGTGAACTGTCAATTTAACTGCGGCAGATAAGCTCTTCTCATTCTGAATCTCTCTATGTTTGGGGATAGGTGGAACAGTGCAGAGACCATGGTGGAACCAAAAGACTTCAAAGCCTTCCAGCTTGTAGGATGTTTCTAAGGCCAGTTACTTGCTCATCTGTGGCTCTCACACCGGAGCATTCCTGTGCCAGCCCACACATGGGGGCCTGGCCCAAGATTTGGGGGTGAGGTGGCCCATGGAAGAACCATGAAGAGAACCTGTAAGGAACCATCGTCTCTCTCTATGCAGGGTATGGGACACTTCCTCTATGACTAATTTTATCTTGGCTGTAACTGTGGCTGGAAGATTCTTAGGTAGGCTCATTTCACTGAGCATAGCTTACTTCCACATCTTTAAACCAGTGGAGTGTGAGGTATGAGAAGGGAAATGGACATGCGTGACCCTTGGATGAGGCACTGCATGCCCCAGAACTGAGTTCAAGTCTGTTCAGGTACTGTATTGCTCATCTGAACTGATTTGTCATTGTGAAGATCTGCTGGGGAGGTCAGCCCATCTGTGCTCTCCTGCCGACAGGGCAGAGTGAGAACAAGGAGTGAGTCATCTAGTTGCCCACGGCTGCTGCACCTGGAGCCTGTACAGCTTTCCTGCGCAGCAGCACTTGCCTGGCAGCCAGTCCAGACTTTATTCCTCTTATGCCCATCATGTTTCCATCCTGCCAAGGCCAAGCCCACTGCTCCTGAACAGTGGCACCAGGTGCTCCTTCACTGTCACTTTGTGGAACTTAAATGGCCAATTCTTGTGCCTCACACAGGGAAGGAGCTTGCCAATGTTGGATTCTTTCAGGGTAGAAAGGCAGGCAGAACAGCACATTGGAAGGAACCCAGGCTGTGGGCCAGACAGACCTCAGTAAATCCCAGCCCTTCATGATGAGCAGCCAGAAGAGAGTCTCCAAACCTTCCTAAGCCTGGCTCCCAACCTGCAAAATATGGGTGGTAATTTCAGCGTGCTGTAGGAAGAAGTGCATTATTTAAGAAGATAAGTTAATTAATTCAAGCTCCTGGAGTGCGATAGCTGTTCAACTTGTAATAGTCTCCTCTTATTGGAAAGAATTATTGCAAGGTGAATTTTAGCCTAGGAAGCAGGATGCTAGCACTAGTGGAATAAGCTTGTTTGGCAAAATACAATTTAAGAAGGGAAATGGAATTCTCTGGTTAACAGAGGATTATATTGAAGACAGCTTTTAAAATGCCAATTTGGAAAAGCTCCATGCAGCTTTAAGTTACTCTAGTTAATAAGAACAAATCAAAGAAACAAACAAACAACACCCTTCCTCCCAGCCTCAAATCCTGTCTGTACTAGATGGGAAGCAGATCTAAAGTTTAGTTAGATGACACTGTTAAGTAGGCCTAAGATGATTAGGGCCGAATCTCCCCAGCTTTGGGGGCACACCCACTGAGGCTCTCCTCTGTATGCTTTTGAGAAATCTCATACCTAATATAGTCTACTCATAACTTATTGGTGTCTGTTTCAAGAGCTTTTGAGGCCCTTTTGTGTTGCTCCCCCTCCCCCTTTTCTCAAGCAGTACCTCCAGGCAGATTTCCTTTAATTTCCAACAGCTGCCTTGTGATATTCACTCCCTTTAACTAAAAAAAAAAGGGGGGGGGACTATATTCAGAGGCAAAGAACCATTTAAATATTGATAGGTTTCACCCAGTTTTGCAGAAATGAGCCCAAAGCTCCAATCTGTATTTTTTTTTTTTAAAGAGAACAAATGGCCAAAGAAATGTCAGACCCTTGCCCTGCCCCAACCTGCTTAGAACAGCCAATTAAACGTGCATTAGCTTTGGAAGGCTTCTCAAAGGCCTATAGATTGGGCTTGAAATCTTTGTTTAGTCTTTCAGGAACACTGTCACACGGATGATTTATCAAAGAAAGTTGTTTATCTGGCAGTAAAATAAACTCTGGGCCTGTTCAGACTAAGATTTCCCGTGCATTTCTACCAAGGTAAACACTGGTAACTGGCAGGTTGCAGATTCCGTGTGAAAGCCAGACACATACAATAAATATTTGAACTACGGCTTTGCCATGTAAGACGCCTTGCTTGTCACTAGCACTGTCACTCCTGACATGCTCAACAGGACCTGGCACTGCAGCCAGGCCAGCTGCATGGACTGACACCTCTGGTGTCTGCAGGAGCCTGAGCCTTCCTGGATCTGAGAGCCACTTTAGTGCTGGCACCAGGCAACTTCCTGGTTCAGAGAGGTGAGCCTCGGACAGCATCCCTCAGCATCACGCCAACTGCTGGTGGCAGTTCCAAAAGAAGTAGACCCAAGTAGCCAACTTAGATTTCTTTGAAAATAGACATTGGTTGAGTCCAACTAGGGAGCGCTGGTTGAGGTGAGTGCCTCGGGAGTTGGGGCAGGGGCATGGAGATAAGGAAAGAGATCCCCTTCTGGGTTCTGCTGAGTTTGAACAGTTGTGACAGAGGAGCCCTAGAGATGTTTCCACAAGGTCTGCTGCTGGGCCTGTTGGTGGTTTCAAGAGGTCTGTGCAGGACAGGAGAGGGCAGAGGGAGCTCTGTGTTGCAGATGTGGGTGCCTCACCATGCTTTAGGGGAGCAGGTGCACATGGGACAGAGGGGAATAGAGCTCTACAGCTGTTCCAGAGGAAGGCCTTGTGCTGAGTATGGTGCATTTCCGTGAGAGACTTGAGGGTTATGAGCTGCTTGCTCTCTAGTAATCTGGGTGCTGGAGCTTCAGGCTCATGCTTGCTTGGGGGTCCTTACTGCAGGCCTGAGTTGAAAGGTTTCTGTGGCTGTGCCTCTGACATGATCCCATCTTTATCCTGACCCCGGTAGGGCAGAGGTGGCATCTGTGGTGGTAAGGGAGGATTTGGTGATGTGTTCATAGGCTGCTGGCTGCACTCACATCTGGCTCTTGGGAGTATAAGATGCCTGAACCAGTGCTACAGAGAGGTCTTGGGCATGGGCAGCAGGGCTCTTTCTGGCTTTCAGGGTTGGTGTGCAGGTAACGCTATACATGCTCCCTGGCTTGCAGCTGTTGGAGGAGTATATTCTACAAGGCAGGAATTAATGGAAATCATTTACAAATTCTGGAAGGATGTGTGCAAGTTGTAAAGATGCTGAAACATTAGATTGGCAGGGCCAAGAATGAGAAGCCAGCTTCCCTCTAAGATGCTCATTCAGGCAGGATTAAAGGGGTTGCTCTCTCTTGTCCTTTCTGGTCTTCCCCCTCAGCCTCTCTGTGGGGCACTTCCTGTAGGGCTTCTCAGAGGTGTTCTCTTCTCAGTGAGTCCTTTGAAAATGAATTCACAGCAGTGTCTGTGACCACATAGCCATTCAGCTTTGGGGAGTGGCTCCAGCCTAAGGAAATTCCTGCCTCGGTGTCAGGAGAGAGGTACAGAGAGCGCTGGCAGCCTGCAGGGTGCTGATGCTGCCAGGACTGGGCCACTCTGGTTGCAGAGTCTTTATTCTTCAGACCAAATTTTCATTTGAAAATGTGTGTGTGTGTGTGTGTGTGTGTGTGTGTGTGTGTGTAAGGCACCTGTGTTCTCTTTTGACAACCTAAGCATCCACAGAGGACCTGAACACTTGTGTATTGAGTTCAGGGGACAGTTGTTGGGTGTCTTCTGAATACATAGCCCCTGCTTAATCTTTTGGCTACATTCACTGACTTTTGGATTGTCACCCATAGGTGTGCAGATAGGAGCATTTGTAGTGCTTTTTCCAAAGGCCTTGGAAGAAAGTCTTTATCATCAGAGCTAAGCAGGGTAGCTGCAGTAAAAGCTTGGATCCTCCTTCTTCCTGCAGAGGCTGAACCCACCATAAGCTCTTTGCAAGGAAGGTAAAACCTTTGTTGGCCAAGAAAGTAGCTGGTGTGTAGGCCCCTACTACAGAAGAAGTGCTTTTTTCTGATTACGTGCTATACTAGGAGCGAGAAGCCCTGTGGTGTGGCCAGGAAAATGAAGAGTGGCACCCACCTCCTGTGGCCTTGGGCTGAGCAGATAGATGCCCAGGGGACCTTGTTGTTCCTTTCCCAGGCTAGCCTGAGGAAAAGCTTCAAGTTAGTCATGGGTATTCTATGGGCCCCTGTTCTGCCGCGCAGACCTGAGTACCCTGCCTCTCTGGACTGCTCCCTAGGAACTTAGGGCTTTGAGGAGAAGGAAGATGCTCGAGTGACTTTCATCACATGTTAGGACTGGGCTCTTGATCATGCAGTTCCCTGGAACTGGGTGGGTTGCTGGTCGGATTCAGCAGTACTCAGTGCACATGAAACAGTTGTGAAGGGTGATTGACTGGGATGTGGGTCCTGCCCTCATGATTCAGTGCAATTTCTTTAACAAAGAAAGAACTGGGATGGTGGTGGTATAGAAAAAGGGTTAGTTCTTCTGGGAAGGTATCACAGAAAGCCCCAGGGAAGAGATCATGAGGTATCCTTTGAGGAATCTGGGGGAGACACAAGTCATGTAACTGAGGTGGTTGACTCACAGCCACCTCCCCGAAGGAGGCAGCCTGATGAGGTCAATAGGGCTGCCAGCAGCCGAGAAGAGCCATCTGCTGTGGTCAGCACCCCCTGAACCCTCTGCACTAGGCGTTCAGAGCCTGTAATCACTTATACTCGGGTGGCCACAGAGCTGGTCCTTACCACAAGCAGCCCTCATTAGCAGCTGTCATAAACTCTCTTGACGTCTCTCCAAGCTTATTAGTGGTCCAGGCAGGCAGCAAGCATGGAGCTTCAGGAGCTGGCCCCGCAAGGGCTGGGTTGGGAATGCTAGTCAGGGCTGAGGACCTGGGTCAGCTTGGGTGTCTGAATT
>NDGN011199258.1:0-10828 GCA_002564285.1 Tympanoctomys barrerae | reverse complement strand
TGCCTGCTGCAGAGGTAGAGCACAAATTGTGTATCATCTCATTTTCAGCATCACAGGTGTGTCCCCCCCAGGTAGGTACTGCCACAAACAGGAACTCAAGGCCCCGTAAGTGCGCTGGTTTTCTGCTGGGCTCACTAGCAGGACCCAGGAACAGGGCTGCATCCAGGCTTTTTGGGTCATCTTGGGCCCTCAAACGGACTAATGTGATTAGGAAAGTACACGTGAAGGTTAGAAAACAATCCAGATTGAAGCCTACTCTGTAGTCTCCCAAACGCATGGCTTCACATCTTCATTGACTTTTGAGACTTGAACTCTCTCAAGGGGGTGCAATTTACTTTCCCTCGGTGGGGTGGGCTGTGGTGTTGGCTCTCAGAAGCCAGCGATGGGGACGGAGGTGTATTCGTGATACAGTTCTCACTTAGGCTGCCTCTCCACCCAAGAAGAACAAGGACCTACGCATCAGGTGCTGGGCTACTAGACCTGGCAGTGTTGACTCTATGGTAAATTTCTTTCTGAACAAGCACCGAGAGAACCGTGTGGCAGTGGGGAAAGTCGGTGCAGAAGAAAAGGCCCGGGCAGCCTCCCAGGCCACGTGGGCATCTTTGGTCTAGGGCAGGGTGGTATGGGGAGGACCCATCCTCCTCTGAGCAGCCAGAAGTAGGTGGACACCAGCAGCTGGGCTGGAATGGACAGGTGATAGGCCCTGGAGCAGGCCTCCAGGCCCTCCTCACGCACAGCTGCCCCGCCTCTCACAGACTGTGAACACCATCAAGGCCCTCGAGAACCAGCCAGGCTCAGTGTTGGCCTGATGCCCCCCTTGCCCTGTTGTATCAGAAAAGCACCGTCCCTCCGAATTCCCCCTTGCCCCGGGCGTGGCCTTGGGGAGCCCCTGCTCTGTGCTCTCTCCACATAACATGTTCCCTCCCGCAATGCAGGCAGCTCTAGGACACACCCAGCAGCCCCCAGTGGGGTCAGACAGGTCTCCTTTTGGAGGCTGTCATGTCACAGATTGAGCTCCAAGCCTCAGGTCTGCTTCTGAGCCCCACCTACCTCCTCTGTGGAGCAGCTGAGGTCATAGCTGCCCTGAGCAAGGCTCAGAAGGCCTGTCCTGCCTGTGCCTTTGACTCCTGGTCACTGTCCTGAACTTCTCAGAGCTCAGGCCCACCATACACACACACACACACACACACACACACACACAGCCTGGTGTCTGAGAAACCTGCCGAGGCTAAGCAGTCTCCACAGATGCCCGCTCCCTGAGAGGGTCCACATCCCCTGGGCTGGTCCCAGAGCACATGCAGGGGAGGATGCATGTACTCACTGCCCGCACAGCATGCTGGGAGATGAGGAAGATGAATTCCAAAACAGGCCCTGCTCTGGGGATTTGGTGGAGTGCAGAACTGCCTTTGATCCTGGGGTCAGAAAAGGTGTCACATCTGTGGGCGTATTAGACAAAGTACCAGACACCCACACTGTAAAGGAAAGGTTTACTGGGCTCACAGTTCTAGAGAATTCAGTCCATGGCCAACATGGGAGCAGCAGAGTGAAGCAGAGTTGCCTACTTCCTGACGGCCCAGGAGCAGAGCAGGGAGCAGTGCCAGGGCATAAGGGGCTGGGGACTGACGTGCACCCTGAGGCCAGGGCCCCAGCCCTCCAGCCACAGCGAGAGGGGGCTTCACTAAGGCCCCAGGCAGCACCCAGCCCAATCAAGTTGGCATCAAGCTGAACAGTCACAGGGAGCCTGATAGGAGTCAGGCCACCGCAGCACCTGCAGGAAGCATTTCCCAGCATCCTGTCCTGAATCTGTCCAGCGCGTCGAGAGAAGTCGTAACCCCCACATCGTATAAGAAGAAATGGCAGGGGGCTGCAGATCGATGTGCCCACAAGGAGATTAGCCTAGCGTGATCAGAAGTCTGGACCTGGGCTACTCAGTAAAGAGTGGGGAGCAGCAGACACAGAGGAGAGCAAGAGGAGGGAAGCTCCCCCACCCCACTACCTTAGCCTGTAGAGCCGCGGCCCCTGCCCCTGTGGGGCTCACTTCTCCCTGCGTTTGGGTGCCTCAGGCAGCCCCTGAGAAGTGCAGACTGCGTCCTTTTTCTGAGGGGATCCCTGTGCACCTGAATACAGCCCCCAGCCACTCGCCCTTCAGCCATTCCCATCGGCCCGGCCCACGGCCACCCCAGGAACCGCCATCCTGCACTGAGGCACCCGTGACCTGCAGACTCCAACGGGTTCCCTGCACAGTGTCACTGTCGATGTTCCAAGTCCCGCTTTCTCTCTGTTGCTAAGAGCTGGTGGCCAGTGGCTTCTGTCCAGGCTTCTGAGCCAGGTGGTCTTGCTTGGGTCCCATCGCACTTTCTAGCTCTAACCTTGGGCCACTAGTGTGCCCCCTGTGTGCCTCAGTGTCTCTGCTTGTGCACAGGGGTGACAGTGCCTGCTCCACGGGGTTGGGATTGGGGTAAGCAGGGACATCTTGATACATCTGGAAACGTACAGAGCCCACAGGGAGCTCCCAGCAGCACCCACCCCTCCAGCCCCTGCCTGGAGTCACAGTGCCCATACTGCGTACCCTTGCTCTTCTTCAAAGAAAATTCAAAGAAGTATGGCCACTGAGTGTAGATGTAACACTCAGGCTTGTGCTTCCCTGACCCAGCCCTCCCCAGCTGTACCTGGTCATCTTCCAAGAGTCATCACTCATAAGACACGGGGAAAGCTGCAGCTTTGGCGTCAGGTTTGCCTGGCTGTGGCTCACTCTGCTGCTTCCCAGGAAGTTCAGGTGCTCCGGCATCTGCCTTCCTCACCAGCCTCTCTCCAGCATGGAGACTGTCGGAGCTGGCGGGAAGTAACGGAGGAGGGAGGAGAGGTGGGGCAGCGCATCCCGTGGGGCCGAGCACTGGAGAGGCTGGCAGCACTGGTCACTGATGAGTTGTGATAGGAGATGACCGGAACTGACCAGCTGGACGAACTCAAGGCGTCCTCAAGAACTCCCGGGACTATTTCACAGCCTGATGGCATCGGCCAAAGCAAGCACTCGTGGGTGGTGGCGGGCACTGATGTAGGTACGTTCTGATCCATGAAACCCTCACGTGGGAGCCAGCTCTGGAATTGAGTCTCAGCTAGAAGCAAGAGTGGATTTTTAGCCCCCGTCTTTTGGGGACTGGTGATGTTGAGAATCACCTGGCGTGAGCACCCTCGGGAAGGACCTGTGGGCCCCATGGGTCCCCTGATGCCCACAAGGAGCCACGTTGGGCGGCCTGCAGAGGGAAGGGGTGCTGGCATAGAGTCAGCCCTGCTCAACACTGGGAAAGTAACTGCGCATGCTTCTCAGTGTTTTTTCATCTAGACCAGGACCGGGAGCCAAATCTTTTCTGGGAGCCCAGACGCACCCTAGCCCAGAGTCTTCTGCACCCCAGCGTGTTGCTGCTGCGTTGAGACTGAGTGCTCCCTCGAGACCCTTGCAGCAGGTTCTGTCCTTGCTTTCACCCCTGTGTGGCAGCTATAGGACCCCAAAGCTGAAGCTTCAGGCTGCCCTTCAGCTCTTCACGAAGTGCTTGGAAAATAAAGCCCTCACCAGGGAGCTCACAGAACCTGCCTGTGCCGAGACGAGACGTGAGCGCTTCCTAGCTGCCTGCCTTCCCTCCAGGGATTCGCGTCTCGCAGACTTAATTATGGCCTTCTCCTAAATTAAGCCACAGCATGACACCGCGCTTAGACTCTGTTGGCCAAGGAAAGGTATCCACCAAATGCAGAGCTTCCAGAGTTTTTAGCCCAGCAGCACAAACAATGATCTTTCTGATTAAAATTAGTAACTTCTCAGGGCTGGGGATATAACTCAGCAGCATAAGCGCCTTTCTGGCAAGCTGAAGGTCCTGAGTTCGATCCCAGTATTGGGGCGGGGGGAACACCTTGAGGTAGTATTATAAGGACTTTCCCTGCAAAGGTCTTAGCTCAGTGCGACCCTAGACTTTCTTTCACATGGATTTTGTCCTGTGAAGGAATTAAAATTTGATTTTGTTTAAAAAAAAATTTGTGTGGTACTGCAGGTTGAACTTATTTTTATTTGTTCAAACTTGGAATCTTCCTGTCTCAACCTACGTGCTGGGATTACTGGCACAACCACTATGCCCAGCAGTGTTTTTTTATTTCATGGATTTGAGTTGAGATTGTAATCGTGTGTGGTTTTCATCATAATTGGGGAAAATGTCTAAAGCACATACCTGTTTAATGTGTGCTTTTAAAGAAGAAATATGAAAGTATTTTACAAAATATGTAACTCAGAAGCAGCATAAAAGCCAGGGGCTGTGTGTATGACTCGGCCACACAGGGTGACAGGAGGACCACAAAGCAGCCGGCACCTTCCGCCTGCCTTCCCAGCTCACAGCAGAATGGTAGCTTCACAGAGCCCTGTGTGATGGAGCCCTGCAGCTGGGCTGCGCTCGGGAACACAGTGGAGGAGGTGGCTTAGCAGAGGAGGACAGCTGGTGCATCTTCATTGTCCCCGGCCCAGCCTAGTGCCTGTCTTGAAGACAAGGCTGGGCTCAAGGCGGTGGCATGGCCACTCATGGCCCAGGAGGCAGGAAAGGGCCCCCCACATGGGAGTCCTGCTTCAAGGAGAGGTGGGGAGAATCCCTTTGCTAGCACTGCTTAATGAACTTTTTAAAAAATGCTTGGCCACAGGTAGAGCGAGTATCCATATACTGATCCAGGCTTTGCTTCCCCAGACATAAGTTCCCCTTCTCCTGGGCCCGAAGTCATGTGGACAGGGCTATCCTTTGCCCCGTGGACCTTGGCCGTTTCGTGGCCATCCCATCCTTGGTGAGGCACCTCCAGAGGTCTTGGGCCTGGCAGGCCCGAGCCCCATTTTGGCCCTGTCTAACTTGGGTGCGTGCGTCCTCCCCATGGGGCAGGGTTATTCTGCCAGCTCTGGAGCACACTTCTGCCACTTATTTGTCATTAAAGGTGTCATGAAGGATGCTCAGGCTTGGTGGCAGGACCCCGGCTGGGCCCTGGTTGAGTTCTGTGCTTCAGGGGCACTGGAGACTCGCCTGTCCCTGCAGGACGCCGGCTCTCATCTAGCGTGCTATGCCCAGGGGACCGGTGGGGACGGGGGTGGCACAGGCACCGTGACACACATGAGCAGGCTCCAGGTGACCTTGGCCAAAGCCCCAGCAGCCACCCTCTTCCTGGACCCCTCCCTGAGACACTCACGGGTCCGTTTCCAACCATTGCCCAGCCGCTCGCCAGCTCCCCGTGCTCCTCCTGGGCTGCACCCCTGGCAGAAAGAACCCCACCGTGGAAGACCGTTTTCTACTGCTTCAGCCCTTTAACCCTTTGCCTGCTAGGATTTCACAAAAATAATTGATGACTGATTGGCCCATTAACCTTTAAGGAAAAAAAAAGTTTGACAACCCGACTTGTGTAATGAGGAGGGATTCCTCATGAAATCAGTCTGATGGCAGAGAGGCCTGCCCCTAAGGAGGCAGAATTAGCCCCCCGGGGCCTCGTCTGCATAGAAACTGGACGCAATTAGTGTAATATCTGGTGTTATTAATGTCGTTGGGAATAATTGGGCAGGTTGGTTTCGACAGGTTCATGGTGCTAAAATACTATTACAGTGGACCTTTCCACAGCCAACTGTTAAACACAGAAAATTGTTCGAGTCCCTGTGAGCCCAATCACAAGCCGGTATTTAACAGCCAAGCTCCAGAATGTCGCACTGAGGAGCACCCACCCAGGGGCACTTGGGGCTGGGGCTGGTGGCCTTTTGGCTTGTCACAGTGGGGTTGCCTTTGGCTGTTTCTGTGTGTGTCTCAAACCAAGAGCACACTTCTCGCGCGAAGGCCATCAGGGTTGCCTACCACCCGAGTTCCATTTTTACAGTGACTTAAATAAGAGCCACTGGTTTGGATCGGTGAAACGACACCGCTTGCAGCCAGACGTAGGACCCAGCATCCTCCCAGGTGAAGCTCTCGTTCCTCACAGGGTCCAAGAGGGTCACAGTGACATGATGCTCAGCCCTGTCTCCTGACCGATCAGCCTCGCGTTGCCGTTTGTGGCAGCTGTTGTTTTTTATGTAGTTGCTGACAGTGCAGGCATCATCCCAGTGTCACTTCCCAACATGATCCAGGCCTTCTGGGAGCTGAGTCAAGCTGTGTCGCCTGACAAGACTTTTCTGAACATTAGGAGAAATGTGGGTCCAGAGTTCTGTGCACTGCTTCTGTGCAAATAGCCACTGTCATGCTATGGGAATGTGACATGGACCAAACCAATGATCCCTGGGCCGCAGACTAGTAAGATGAGCAGAGCATCCCCTGGGTGGCGCCTGCCAGCGTGGATCTTTCTCTGTTGACTTAGGACTGGCTTTGCATCACACCCCCTGCCTGGCCCCATTGGAGCATCACACAGCGATTGCTCCGAGACACAGAGGACCAGCCATCCTGCCCCTGTGGTCCAGTCACTGGCCAGGAAGCCAGGGACTGTGAAGGTGGCCATGCCGAGTGCCCTGCTCTGACCACAGCACCTGTGTGCCGCCTCCCAGAAGCCAGGATGACCCCAGAGGAGGCGGGTTCTGACTGCCATTGATGCCCCTGCGGTCTCCAGCCTATACGATCAGGCCACTTGACACAAGTTCCAAAGAAATAGCACACCAGGGACAAGCTGGCCAGGGACTTCTGGGGAAGCTGGTTTTTAAATAGCCAGCATCTTCTACTCCCGGCATCCAGAGTCAGGAAGAGCAGCCAGCAGAGCCGTGTGGAGGCCCTCCCAGCCCCTCTGGCCGCCTTGAGGGCGCTTCTTGTGGTGTCTATTTTTTTTTTAATGGAGAAAGAACACTGTAGCCCCTTCTGATTGGAAAGTAATCAGAAGAAATAATGCCTTCAGAGCACTGCCGCTGTCATGCCAAGCCCAGCGGTACCGCCGCTCCCTTTTCTCGCTGTTCCAGGGCACATATCCTCACAAGGAGATAGGTTCCCCCTTTGTAGAAATCATATGCAGAGGGGCTGAACATGCAGTTGCTTTGTGATTCTTGTTTTCTAGGTCTTGCAAGGCAGAAAAGAGCCACAGGACCAATATTTTATAGTTCTGAAACACCAAACCATGGATAAATTGCATTTGACCCTCCCACTAAAAAATAAAGACCATCTTCTGGAAGACAGAAGACTTGGGAACCACTGGGTCCCCTCATGGACACAGGAGCAGGTGTAGCTCTCCAGATGTCGCTGGGTCCCCAGGGACAGCACAGAGAGGTGCTGTCCTATCTCTGCAGGGCTGGTGTCTTAGTTACTTTTCACCCTGCTGAGGCAAAATCCAGAGAGGCAGGTGTTTAGCTCACATTTCTTAGAGTGTCAGTCCCTCTGGCTGCAAGGCAGGTTGACATGGCGCAGAGAGAAAGAAGCCTCTTTCCAGCCTTTGTGTTATTAGATCAGGCCAACCCAACTTAGGGTGGGGACATTCCAAGTAGTGGGCTAGCAGTCACCCACTCTTAATCCCAGCATCACACTACAAATCAGTCCCACAGTCTAGATTCAGACACCTCTGGGAGAACTCCAAGACCGCGTGAGGCTTTGGTGGGGGTCATCTAGCCATAGACTGACAGCTGGGTTAAGCCATTCCATTAAAGTCCCCATAGAGCTGCTCAGTATTTTATTCCCCCATGACCATAGAGCCTTTGTGTCTCCACATGCCCCGCACCTGCCCCACGCACGCACGCATGCACGCACACAGGGATCACGGTGACCGCTGCCTTGTTGCAAGGCGTGCTACACCCCAGGGGTGTGTGTGGCAGCTGCTGGATTGCGTGTCCTCACATGGGTCTGCATTATTTCTCTAAATTTTGGTTTTTCAATCATCCCAGGATTGCCCCTCAAAAAGCAAGTGGTTCCGGATCAGTTCGTCTCAGGCTTGCATAGTTGGGTCTAATCTGGGTTGTGAAGTGTAGCCGCACGCTGTAGGGTCCCCGGGGCCTGGGACTTGCTGACCTCGCCCCATGCACTGGTGACCTTCAGTGGGGCCAGAGGGTTCTGGCGCCCATTGGCCCTGTCCTCCATGGAGCCTTTTTGCCATCTCCCTGTCCCCGGGAGTCTCCTAAGGAGTGTTTCACATTTTGGAGTTTGCTGGGCATGGGAATACTACATAGACCTCCGTGGTTGAGCGTCTGAGATGCCCTGAAATCCATGTGGTTTAGATTTTAGAGCACTTCAGGCTTTGGGTGTTTGGATTAGGACTGGCCGACCTCTCGCTGGCCACCGTGGTCCATCTGTGGAGCCTCTGTGACATCTTCTATCCTGGGTGACTCCTGGGCCCCAGGCAGGCATGGACCAAACCAAAAACTAGGTGTCCCTGGCTGCCTGCTGCCCGGGAGCAAGGGCGGGGCCACTGGCAGCTTCGCGCGGTGAATTCACTCACTCTGAGCTTTGCTGCCCCCCCCCCACAATTCCACCCTTTCCAAGTGGGATAACAGACTCCATTCAAGTGTCTCCATCCGAGACGCTGTGAAGCGCGTTGGACGCAGTAGGCTGCAGCAGTCCCACAGAGGCCACTGTCAGCCTCCTTGGTGACGGTCCCCAGGACCCCTCTGCCTGAGTCCCTCGTGAGTGGGCATCCCCGCAGCTCAGCACCACCCCTTGGTTGAGCCTGACACAGGCTGCCTGCGCGTCCCAGGGAACACTGAGGGTGCTTGGAGGCTCGCAGAAGACCAAGCAGCTGACGATGGAAGGTGTGGCTCCATCGGCAGAGGCGGGCAGTGAGAAAGGAGACCAAGCACAGGGTGTCCGGGCGGTCACTCAGCTATGATCTGAGAAACGCTGGCGGTGGGATGGCAGAGAGCGCTGTGGGGCCGCGTGCAGCAGTGTGCGACCCTGCCGTGTGCCAGAGACAGGGAGAGGAGGCAAGAGAGGCAGCTGGCTGCTGTGGGCGGGCGTCCCAGGCAGACGGCCATCCCTGAGCCATGGTGTCCAGTTCACGGGTCAGTGAGGAAGTCATTGCTGAGCCCAGGTCCCCAGGAAGGCGCAGGGGACCCAGTAAGGGAAGCAGAAGGTGTGGGGGAGGAAATGAACAAGAAGCCTCGAGGAGAGGCAGAAAGATTTAGTACTGTGGAAGAGACCTGAACGGGAACTTGTGTCCAGGCTCAGTGGAAGAATCGTGGGGCGAGTTGGGGTGGTGGATTGGGCAGGGCAGGTACCGCAGGGAACGTGTGCAGAAACTTGCAAGAAGTAGAGTCTGAAGTTCCTGAGAACTCCCAGCTCTGTGTCCTGAGCCAATTTTGCATGCACGGGTGCGTTTTGTTTACACAATTAATGGGGCAAAGCCACACCATGCTTAGCAGTTTCATCAGGAAGTTTTGTCTTTGTGTGAAGTGTTGAGAATATCAGGGATGGAAGCAGCCGCTGCGTTAGCGTGAGACAAGCAGTGTAGACTCAGGACGTCTCACAGGCTCGCCACTGTCCTCAGCACATGGGCTTCATCATCTGCGCCTGCGTGCGTGTGTGCGTGCGTACGCGCGCCATGCGCAGAGCGCATCCTGTCTCCTGCCCCTACGCCCAGCCTGGCACCTGGAGTGCAGCAGGGAGGGCAGCCGGGAGCCCCAGCCCAAATGCCACACCCGTGTCAAGCGAGTCCACATCTTCGCCCCCAGAACCAGACTGGAGCTCTTCCTTGTGGCAGGAAACCCAGAGTTCAGCTCTACGGGGGATCCACATGCGGACATCTGGCTGGGAAGCAGCTGGTTGTGGTCGTAACTTTTTTCACGTGACAACCCAATAAATTCTGGTCACTAGAGGAGCTTTTATGCGAGCATTTGAATCCACAGACTGAAGAAGATATCAGGCTGCTGAGTGGGTCTCCTAATGAGCCCCTGCCACCTGCCACCCACGCGCTTCCACGTTTTTCTTAGGGCCCATGAATGTGGTTACTCACACACCCCACCTGTCAGCTCACTGGGGAGTTTTGCATACAGTGCAGGAGTTGGGGGTGCTGTGTACCAAAATCTGGGTGGGAGCAGGTTGTAATTCATAAGGTTAGCACAGAAAAGCCGATGGATCAAGAGGCCACGCTTTTTAAAACCCACACGTGGTGGCTTGGCCAGTGATTGCAAGGTGTGATTGTGGGTCAGAAATCTGTTTGGAAGTCACAGAGAGTTTTTTATAATAAAAGTGCATGTACCCCCGAGTGCTGGGGGTAGGGGCTGAGAGGGGCTGCAGGCCTCCCCGCCCCACCCCTACCCCACCTCCGCACACAGGTGGGGTGCCTCCCTCTCCCTAAACACAGAACCTCTCATTTTTTAAAATTCAAGGGCCAAGTTCCTAGTAAGCCCTTACTTTCTGAACTCCAGAACCAGATGAATGCAGATAGCAGGCAAACTCCATGGGTTGCCCAGAGGGAGCCGAGGATCCCCACATCTCCTGTCTCCTGATGAGGCTGGCCCCTCTCTGCTACTTTCAGGGGTCATAAAGCTCAGCTGCTAGAACCCAGGCCTAACCCTACCCTGGGTCCCAGCCCTTGCCTCTGCCACAGCAGCTTTTAACTTTGAGTGGCTGGAGGAGGCCCTGGGCCAGGACCACAGTGTCTTGGCTCCCAGAAGACAGCTGCCTGTTGTCTCCTGAGATTCAAGGGGACAAGGAAGGGGTGGCTGCATGGCTCTGAGGCAGGAAGCAGGAGGTGGCATCAGTGCCTGACTGAATCCAAGTGAGGATGGAGGACCAGGCGGGGCGGTGGCTGGAGGCGCCAGAGGAAGCTGGGCGGGTGGCATGGCCAATAACAGCTGCTCGCTGGGTGTGTATCACACCACTCGTGAGACCTGGCACCCAAGAGCCGCCTCAGACTTCCTGCTGGC
>NDGN011199257.1:0-11283 GCA_002564285.1 Tympanoctomys barrerae | reverse complement strand
AGGAGGAGGAGGAGAAGGAGGAGGAGGAGGAGGAGGAGCTCTGGAGAGGAGGAACGTCTACACAACCACTTTTCAGCAAATCAGAGGCCATGTCATGGGTCCCAGTGTTTCTCAATGGGGCCTGGTGACATGGGCATTTGGGGTGGGGGATGGGCTCTGTGGTTGTCAGGTGCTGGGGACACTGCTGGTGTTGGGGGCCAAGGCTACCTCGTGCCGCCTGGGACATCAGTAGCTTCCTTGTGGACTAGCACTGGTAGACTGAGTCTCAGTACTGAGGGTCCAGGATAATAATGTAGTTTTCATGCCACCACCATTCTTATGTCTTGGGGAATTATTTGAACCAAGTTGTATTTGTTTGTTTAATTTGATTTGGTTTCATTTGGGTACTGGGGCTTGAACTGATGGCGTGCACTGAGCTTCATCCCCAGCTCCTCCTACCTACGCTTTTGTTTTTGGATGAACAGGACTGGGGCGATAGCTCGGTGGCCTAAGTGCCTGCCTGGCAAACGCAAGGACTGGGTTTGATCTCTGGTACTGCATACCATGCCAACCCTGGAACGCTGGGTGATCCATGCTGGCCACCGACACTGGTCATGCACGCCTGTAATTCCAGCACTGGGGAGGCTGAGACAGGAAGGTTACTGCGAGTGTGAGCCACGTAGTGAGACCCTGTACCAAACAAGTATAAAAATGAAAGATTAAAAAAATTAAATTTTTTTTTGATAAATAGCTGGCCAAGTCACTACATTTCCCAGGCTGCCCTTGCCCTTGCCGTCCTCCTGCCTCAGCCTCCCACAGTGCTGGGATTACAGGCCTGCACCACCACACTGAGCTAAGCGGTACTTTCACAGGTAAAGTTGCCATGGCGAGGGGATGGGGGCTTCGATTTGGAGCATGGACAAGGGACATGAAGCAGGAAGGGGAAGGACAAAGGGCTTGAGGGTGGGCCTTAGGGCAGGGGGCAGAGGGGTGCAGCAGGGCCCATGGAGGGGGAAGGTGGAGGGCAGGGGGCGGTAAAGCACATCTGGCCTTTGCCTGCTTCCTGAGTCAGCCCGCACACTGGATGCTCTCTGTCCAGGGCTGCTCAGCGGTGTCCCCAGCCTCGCTTGGGGCCCCCTCCCCCTGCGTACATTGAATCCCCCATGGAAGGTCTTCCTTGGGATCTGGGCTGCTAGGAGCACAGTCAGAGTCTGACCGTGGTGGGTGTCTCAGAGCGTGAGAAGCAGTGGGCCCTGAATAGCTGACCGAGCCACCATCTGCCTTGGTGGGGTTGTGCTTGCCCCTGCCTAGCTGGGTGAAAGTGACGTCCCGTCCCCACTGCCTTCTCCCATGTGGGCTGCTGTGAGCCTCGTGGAGGTCTGGGAGGCCGGACACGGGTGGATGTCAGTGTCACAGCTGCGGCCGTTGGCGTTCTGGGCACTTGTCCAAATCCAGTGGCCTGAGAAGGGCAGAGCGGGGCCAGGCTTGGGTGTGGGGCTCGTTCCAAGCCTTCCACCTGTGAGCAGCCCGAGTGAGGAATAAATAGCCGGCGATGGGAAGCTGCTTCAATGCAGGTGCCTCCCGTGGGGTAGAGTGCAAAATTAATTGTCCCAAACAGGCTTTGATCAATGAGTGAAACGCTGATAAACACCCAGTTGGTATTTGCCCTTGCTTTGTAAGGAAAGCCCGACACACATAGCTAGGTGTGGTAGCACAGGCCTGTAATTTTAGCCCTCTAGGAGGCTGAGGCAGGAGGATTCCAAGTTTGAGCTCCAGCCGGGCATTTTTGCAACTGAGGGAGACCCTGTTTCCAAAAACATTCAGAGGGCTGAGGACATGGTTCAGGTTGAAGACCCTACGTTCAGTCTCCAGTACTGCAAAAACAGCAGCAAGAGCAACAGAAAAACAAACGAACCCTAGCACCCCAACGTAGAGGAGAGTCGTTTCAGGCCTGTGTGGATGAAAGGCTTGACTCCCACTGGCTCCGAGCCGCTTGGAGGTCCTGCTTTGGCGCTTATTTTCTCTGGGTTCTTTAACAAAAGCTGCAGATGGCTGGGGCCACCCAGCCCGAGCCTCCTGGAGTCTGGCACCTGTCACATGGCTGAGCAGGGCTGCAACGCTGCTCACTGGCAGAGTCCATGACTGCGGCCTGTGCCCTGAGCTACATCCCCAGCCCTTTATATTTTTATTTTGAAACAGGGTCTCGCCAAGATGCAAAAATGCCCAGGTAGAGCTCAAACTTGGAATCCTCCTGCCTCAGCTTCCTACAGTACCCTTGGAGGTATGCAGGGAACAATGTGCTGCACCACAGGGAAGGGTTTGTTATCCACAAAAATTTGTGTGAAGCAGCCATCAGCTCAAATTGTTCCCCTCAGGACAAGCCCACTCTCCTGACTCTCTCTCTCTCTCTCTCGCTCACTCGCTTGCTAGCTCTCTCGTACACACCCACGCGTGCCCATGGGCACATGCCCCTTTGCTGTGTTGGGCTCCAGGCACTCGTTCTTTCAGCCTAAACATCTTTGGAGACAGGAGTGCTTTCTCCACCAAATGAGAAAAGTTTCCTCTTCAAGCAGGCAAAAGTGTAGGCGGCCGTTGTGGCAAGACAAGGCAGGAAGGAGAAGCAGAATGACAACTCTGAAGGAACCAGGAAAGCCCAAAGGGGAGACAAGGTTTAGAGCTAAATCAAGATTGGATTTTGTCATGAAAGGCAGAACTGGCAAAAGCATCATTACAAGGCATTAACCTTGTTACACACAGACGAACAAGCGGAGGCTGGATTCAGAAATAAATTACACATAATAAACTAGACAGAATAGGCTGAGAGCAACATTAACGATTATGCCCTAAGGGGAGAGAAGGGCAAGATAGAAAATAGGCCGGAAAAAATAAAGAGTAAGAATAATTTCTGGACACAGGGGGCTGACTACTATTTCTCCCCTTTTTCTGCTTGGCTCCCTAGGTAGTAACTTCACTTTTGTGGGGAGGTTTCATAGGAGCTTGTCTTTCTTTTGTTTTCATTTGCTGAAATGAGCATAAGAGAGCCATTCAGAAAGCTCTTTTTTTTTTTTTTTTTTACACTCACAGGGACCTGTCCATTTCTGTGTGTTTCCAGCACAAAAGAATCCATTTCCATTCAGCCATAGCAGCCCCTAGAGTTTTCACAAGGTCCAAGCCTCCTTTTTCCTGTTCTTTTCCAGGCTCGCTTATAATTGGCTACACAATCCTGCCCACAGCTCGGGTCCTCTAGCCTGTCTAGTACAACAGGTTATGATTCTTATTTCTTGAACGGTGACTCATGGTGGGTTTCAAGTAACAGAAAATCCCATCAACTGTAGCATAAACCATGGTATCTATTGATAACTTAATAAAAAAATATTAAAGGTTGGAGGACCGCCATTCAGGAATGCCCTCAAGCGCCTAGGGTCTCTGATCTTTTCCCTGCGCCATCTTTGTATGTTGACTCTCATCCTCCATCTTGAATTTTGTGGAAGCAAAATGGCCGCTGTCAGTCCACCCATGGTGGCCACGCACAACTGAATTACAAAAGAAGACATGAGAGAACACAGAAAATGGGCTTTCCCTCAAGAACCTTCTTTCACCAAGGAGAAAAGTTATTTCCATAAATCGCTCTCGTGAGCATCTTACATCTCACTGGCCAGAATTGGACACGGTTACCCTTAGCTGTGTGGGGTGAGGAAGGGAAGGACTGTCCCTAACTATGGAGGACGCAGCTGCCATTTGCTGTGGGCCAGCCCTGCTTTTCACTGGACTTATGTTTATTGTTTCCTGAAAAAAAAAAAAAAAAAAAGTAGCGTTCTTTCTGCAAATAAGGAAGGAATAACTGGCCTGGGTTGGCAGCAACCATTTGTGTTTCTAAATAATGATAACAAGTGTAGATTAGGGGTTACTTTTCCAAGCTGTCCTGAGAGGTTTGCATACTCATTCAGTGCATATAATAGACAGAAGAAGTGCTGCTATCGTCACTTCTGTTGGATAGAGGGGAAAACGGAGTGACAGGTTATCTGTTATACATAAAATTATTTAGCTAGAAATGACGGAACCAGGCTACAGATCCAGGCAGTCTGGCTCACCATCCTATATGGCCTCTGGTGGGTAAATGATAAGATACATTCCATGTAGTACCCAGTGATACCTAGTAGCTGCCATTATTATTATTATTACCATTATCGTTTGTTATGTCTTCTTCATAACTACCCTACCGATCACGGGTTAAGAAAGCACTTCAGACAGTTGAAGCCCTTTCCTGACTGGGATAAATACGTTGCATAGACCTCGTCATGAGTAAATGCCAAGCTCAAATGTAAATGAATCCCAGGCAGTTTATAGCATTCTGTATTATCAGCCCCTCAAGTTTGAGAACACTGATTTAATGGCTGTACTACTTACCTGCCCTATTGATCTAGGACTTCATTTGGAAAAACTCCACTTGGTGAGGAACATTCAGAAGTCAGAGAGAGACACTAGACTGGGTGACATGATAATTTGGAACCAATTTTCTCCTTGTCCCCTTTTAGCTTCTGAGCTGCCTCTGTGATTTGGAGCCAGTCTTTCACAAATAGGATGTGTCTTTCCACCTGAGCAAAGGCCACGGGATACCACTGTTCTTGGCTCACCAAACGGGGCTTGGTTTTTAAGCAGCTACTGCGTACCAGCCTGAGAATCTATTGTCCCATTTGGTCTTGTGCATGATCCACAGTCCACAGCCTTTAGTCTTTCCATGTGATGAGATGACACGGAATGATATCTCCCAGCCAAAGATAGTGACATTAGAATGTTCTAGAAGCCCAGACAGAAGTTCTATCCAATTCCCTGAGTTAGCCTCTCTGTGATGCTCAAATATTTAATTAAAAAATAGGCATGGTCAGCCAGACTGACGTTTGAACGATTCTGGTTTTATTTTAAAGCAAGATATGTGATGTGGTTTTTTTTTTTATTATTATTATTTAAAGGTCATTTGATTTTTCTTCTACTGCTCATAGTCATGAGGCTTTCCTTATCTAAACAGTGATCTATTGTTCCAGCCCTTAGACCCACAGAGATTTTTTTCTTTAACTTCAATTTTGAAAAGATAGCTCCTCATCTTCCCTTACTAAAAGCTACTATCTTTTTTTTTTTTTTTTTGTACTATCTTTTAACAGGAAAAAAAAAAAATCTCTAATGGGCCTTCCAAAAATCTTCTTAAACCAAGTTTTCTATAGAATATCTTATGCTGGGCTGGGGAGATGGCTCAGTGGAATAAGCTCTTCCCTGGTAAACGCAAGGGCCTGAGTTCAATCCCGGTTCTGCCAAAAGAAAAAAAAAAAAAAAAAAAAAAAAGAATATTTGATGCAGATGAGTCACTCTGAGGTTATGACATCTTTTCCTTGAAAAGTAATCAGGGCATCGGAACACTCCTCGCCAGCGTCTCTCCCCTTAGCGCAACGTCCACAAAGAAATGTCGACGGTCCTTTAGAGGCTTCAGAAATCAATTTAGTCCATGGATCCATTTAGTTTGGATGTTAATGAAACTTGGTGAGTTTTTTAAACAATGAATATTTAATCAGACATAAATTGAAAGACATAAACACCGTCAGCAATCATATTATGAGGTTAATAAGTCCCAGCCTCCCCCGCCCCCTCCTTGCACCCTCACAAGGCCGTTCCAGAAGTTGCTGTGATGCTGCTTGAAGTGGCCTCAAATATGTCTTTAAAAGCCATCCTTCGGGTGGGAAGCCAGCTCCGGCAGATAAAGTCCACTATCACACCGTCCTCGGTCGCTGCAGACGGCAACGGCTCTTTCTAGCTCCGTATCTTCCACAGATTTGTGTAACAAACTCCGTTTCCTACGGTTGAAGGCAGGAAGCAGCGAGAGGCCCTTCATTCCTCTTAAACAAAAAGGAGCACGACACTTCGCTCGCCACTTTCTCTGCCCTGGGCTTAAAGAGGGGCTCTGCCTAATGACCAGGATTGCACGCGCTCGAAGCCTTGGTAGCTGACCTGCTGGCAGGGTGGGAGCGAGGCCTGTTCGCCTCCTTGCTAGCAGCGGCTCCAGGTCTGGCCCTTCTATTTGTTTCCTCTTTTGCTCTGAGGCTGAGCCTGCCCCTGTCCACGCCTGTCTCGTGGTTCTCTGAATTCCTCACCTTGTCTGGGAGCTGCTTCTTTGTCCCTCCCGGGTCCCTCCAATCTGTCGTAGCAACCAATGGGATACAGCCCTAGTTACATCTTGGGAAGTGTTTGCGGTTCCCATCAGCAAAGCCGAGGCCTAGCTCAAATGAACTGCGGCAGGATCCTGCAAAGAGCCAAGTGTGAGACTGACTCCCTCCCCATGCGCAGTGGGCACTGTTGGCAGTGCGCTGGGCCTCGCTTCCTCTATCAGCTGGGGAGTGTTAGAGGGAAGGCGAGCTCACCACTGGCAATCAATACATGTGAATACATCGTAAACAAAGCACGCTCCGCGGGGTGGGCAAGCTCGGCCACTGGACGCATAAGGGCCCTGAGAAGTTGCTCCTCGGGACCTTGCCTAAGAAAAATGTATTTGGATCCACAAAGGTGTCCCTTCCTGAAAGGTCATGAGTGACATTTTGTCAGCGTAATGAGACGTATCGCTGTTAAAAATGATCTCTTTTTGTATTTGTGCGTTTGTGTGCATGTTCAGAAAGAAGGGGATCAACCTGAGAGAGTACAGCCAATCGCATCATCCACCTTGATCCATTCCGACCTGACATCCGTTTATGGCACCGTGGTATTGAACAGGACTGTTTTATTCTTGGGGACTGGAGATGGCCAGTTACTTAAGGTTGGTTTTCCTGTGCCCTCTTCGAATGTCTTATTTTAACCATGATCCATTTTGTGCTTTTAAAGTTTTTCTTAATGCTCTTACATGATACATAAGACCATGCCTACCAATTGTTTTGCAAGTTCCTTAAAGATTCCCAGAAATGGGCTGGAAGAAATTCTGGATATCGGTACATAACAGCCCCTCCCTTCTGCCCCCCACCCCGGCATGTCATGAGTCTCCACCACTAGCACCCTGGGAATGTGCCGAGCTCTGCTCCTCTCCTTACTCATGCGCTGCTGTCTGAGGTAAACGGGGTCTGGCCCCCACTTCTCCCCTGACTCCCCTGCCTGAGACATTTAACCTTTCAGTTCTCTGTCCTTTACACTGGAAATGCACAAAGTACCTGATTTCTCACAACTTCAAAGCAATGGGAGATTATAGGGCTTGAAAAGAAGAAAAAACAGGTGTTCCTTCCCTCCAGCCCGCTTGCCACCTACTGAGGGGGTTTGTTTTCTGCCCTTTGTACCCACACATACCGCAGAGAGGTTAGAGATCTAACAGGCTTTGAGACTCCCCTTGACTTTTATCTCAGGACTATTTTTTCCCCACCGAATGGCTATACCCCAGTCAAGTTGAGATTTTTATTCACTGGGGAGGGGAGCACTAGGGATGCGGAGAAAATAAAATCAGGGCTACCAGGTGCGTCAGCTGAGGTTACCTAGTGGTCAGTTCACCAGGGTCACCAGCCAATCAACATCCGTCGAACACTCCCATGGCCTGCACCAACATTCATGGCTGGGAACTGCACTGTGTGTCACCCTAGACTGATGGCATTCCCTGGTCTCTCCACAGCCAGTCAGTTGGCCCTCAGCTCAGATTCTTAATTGGACAGTGATAGATGTGTCTTTCCAACTGATGACTAGCTATGTGACTCTAGGGCAGTTGCTGAACCTCTCTGAGCCTCCCTTGCCTTATCCGCAGAATGAAATGGTTCTAGCCAATCCCACAAAACCCCCTTCCTCTTCTGACGGTCTCTGCTTCTGTCTTCTGTACACCAACTGCCACTTCCTCGCTGTTCTTGCAGTGTGCACCGCACAGTACTGTCTCCATACTTCCGCCCGCACTGTCCTCTCAGCCTGGAATGCTTGCTTTCTTTGCTCCGCTCTCCTGCGCGCTGTGTTCTGTGTTTGTGTTTTGGCCCAGCTCGAAGCCCACCCCGTGGGGTGCGCGTGCTCTGCCCTGTGTCCCGGCACCCTCACGATCTGCTCCATCCTTCTGGCTCCTTGCAGATGTCTTGCTTTGATACTTAACCTTTGCCTCTCACATTTGTCCGCCCTTCCCAACTTGATGTTAAGCTTTCCGAGAATGGGGCCAGGAGTTGCTACAGCCTGATACGGTGCCGAGTGCCTGGTAGGCATTTGATTTAATCTGTTTCCTTTGGAGGAAACCCAGTAACATATGGGAGGGAGTTTGTTTGTATACACGTTCTTTTAAAATATACATTGATCATCTTTCCTGTTGTGCTGGCTTTGTTTCCTGGGGAAAGGTAAATACTCATCAGTCATGTGGCAGGCGTCTCTCAGTGACGTCTGTAACCACACCAAGCTGGTCAGGCTGATTGGACCCATTAGCCTGGCAGAAGAAGTTTCCATCAATCCTTGCTGGGCCTCCCCACCAATTATCTCTTCAGATTTAGGATGTTTTTTGACGCGTCTTTTGACAGGAACACTGTTTCCCCCGAGCTGAGCCAACCAGACTCTTACATGGTGATTTGGAGGTGAGGGAACACTGGCTATAAATGGCGTCCTGTGGGGCATCCTGGGCGTGCCCATCCCATGGGTTCACCCCAGCTATTTGTGCATAGCTGGCTGGGTTTCAGTCATGTTGGGGACTGGAAAGTGGGACAGAGCTGCAGCCACATGCTGCCAAGGAGGAGTAGCTGGGTGAAGCCTCGCTGTCTCTCCCGGCCCTGTGTGGGGCATCCCCAGAAGCCATGGCAGTGGCCTTGATTTTAGATTTTGAGTAAGAAGGGCATGTAGGCTTTATGTTTGTTTTGTAACTGTTGATATTGGTACAGCTTCCTGTGTGCCAGGCACTCCACTTCTACTATCTGAGCCCTCTCCACCTCGCTGAGAGTCAGTCTTGCTACTTCCTCTGTGTTACAGAGGAGGAAACCAAGACCTGGTCACATTGAGCAACCAGCCCAAGGTCAGGGTCACCTTGGGGCAGAACAGGGATTTTAGTCCTGAGCAACTTGAGACTGCACTAGTGATACCATTTACACAGACTTTGCAGCCTCTGTCCTAGGACCTGGTTTTACCCCCTTGAGGCTCAGGGAGCCGATAGGAGGCATGCAGTTGGGTCCCCATGCTCCTGGGGGACCTCAGCATTCCTAGAAGCTCAAGGAAGAGTCAGAGAAGGCTGACCAGGTGACTGAGGGAACAAACACCTCATGAGCCTCCTAACTTCACTGTCCTCCAGCTCCCCGCAGGGGAGGCTATGAGAGATAAATCAGCAGGCTTGGTTCCCATCTCGCCAGGACAGCCCTGTAGTTCCTTGTGTCCAGGCACAGATTCTTGGTTGTAGCCCCTGAAATTACCTGGAGACCCGAAGACCCAGGACTGTGCCGCTGATTTGGAAGCCAGATAATCCCCAGATCCCTTTATTCAAAAGCTTCATGCCTCTCCCTTGCCAGACTTGTCACTAGAGCTGTTAGAAAAGACGAACATTGATAGACACAAGCTTGGCTTCTAAGCTCTAGTGTGGAGGTACTAATGAGCAGCAAAACAACAAAACCCAGCCCAATGCAGATGGGGGAGGAGAAGAAGAAAGAGGGCTCGGATCACCCCGGCCTGACTCATCAGCTTCTTAGTGATCAAGGGTCCTCAGCATTTTGACACACGTCAGGCACCGTAGTATGCGCCCAGCTGGACGAGAGACAGGAAGCAGTGCCTGGCGCTGGTGGCTGTTATTTTTTTTACCACAACCAATAAAACTCCGACTCCTTAAATCTCTGCAAACCTCATGGATTTTTAATAGAATTTGGTGCCATTTTAAACCTCACATTATTTAAATACTTCTTTCCTCCTAGTGAAAGTGCTGTGTGCTCACGTAGAGTTGCAAAGTAGCGGGGGATAAGAAGGCAAAGGAAAAATTATCCTTAATTGCGTCATGGAGAGGCAACCGCTGTCAGCATTTTGGATTCTTTTTTTGTGTACTTGAGGTCAGACTCTATCCAATTTTGCACCCTTCTTTTCTTCAGTTAATGAGGCAAGAGGGTTCTATTAAAATGCTACTTGCAAACCCTTTGTAAACAGTATTTTTAAATAGCTGTATCATGTTCTCTTATGTGGGAACATCATTTTGAACTTGAGCTGAGATATCGGCTCAGTCTGCAAAGGGCGTTTAAAATGCACTTTTTTTTTTTCCTGAGGAAGACATCCCTCCCTCCAAAGGTAGGGTTTTCCAGACGACCTGTGGGCATTGTGCTATGCTGATGCCTCTCCTGCCCTCCTCCGGACTTGAGGCCCAAGCCCCTCAATAAGAGCTTTAGAGAAACTGAAAGAATTTCAAACTTAAAGTGTCCTGGCCTCTAATGTTATCCACAGGTGGCTCTGGGTTCATGAGACACGTCATGTCTGTCTCTCCCCCACCTCCCTGGTTATTTCCCTATTTTACTTCCTTTCTAGAGATGGTTACATGGAATAATTTTTCCGTTGTCAGCATCTTCCCTGAGACCAGCTGAGAAGCGTGGTCACTCTGAACTCCACTTGGGATCCGCACTACACGTGACACACAGTGTACGCCTTCTGAAATCAACCCGTGTCTTCCGCCCCGTGGTGGCGCAGGCTTTTGTGTGGTTTGGATTCCTTTGTGCTGACCCTGTTCCATGCAGAATACTGTCCTCATCTCAAGAGCAGCATGGAATATTTTGAGCTTTTATAAGTGATCAAATAAGTAATAAGGGGCTACGCATTAAATTGGAAATGTGCCACTTTATGCATGCCCATTAACCTTTCTTGTAAGCATAAAAGATAAGAGGCGGTGGGTGAAGAATAGTAATAGTCCACACTTCTGAGCGCTCACTGTGTGCCCAGCATAGGCCCAGTGTCTTAGCCTGCTTGATCCGCAGGACTCAGGACTCTGACCAGCGAAGAAACCTGAGGCTTAGAGAGCATTCCTGGTTTGGTCTAGGTGATTAGAACCGAAGCAATCCATCCCTAGAGCTCGGGCTTCTATCCCCTGACTCACTTGCATTAACAGTTAAGATGTAGTCTAAAGGAGCTCGAGGGAGTTCCTGGATCTGGTTCTAAACTTTTTTTAAATCTGATATCATGGTATGTGGCTGATTCTACAACGCAGGTATTGAGATTGCCTGAGAAGGAGCCACGGCTTCCATGGTTCTTGGTTTCTCTTTGGGGACAGCTTTCTGAGTTCTCTTCCCTTGAGCTTCGTGTGGCTCATGGGAGCCTCTGCACCCCCTTTGGGCCCCAGTTTACCCCCAGTTGGCTTCTTTTGAGGAGAGG
>NDGN011199232.1:0-11917 GCA_002564285.1 Tympanoctomys barrerae | reverse complement strand
TATATATATATATATATATATATATATATATATATATATATATTTGCATCTAGTTGTCCACCAAAGCCTCACGTAAATCATGAGGTGATCATGCTTGAGGAGCAGTGTGTGACTTGAGGAGAAGGGCCAGAGGACCAGGGTGGGGCTTGAGGGGTGGGGCCAGAGAGGCACAAACCATTAAACTGACAGCCTGCACCTCCCTAAGAGCTCTCAGGCCTGGTGGCCTCTCCTGGAGGTACAGAGTGGATCATCCCAGGCATGGCAGCATCGCAGCCTCTCCTCAAGTGTCTTGAAACCTCTAGTAACTGTGAGCTAAATAAACCTTTTCTTCACTCATTTTGAGTGTTGGATATTTTTCCCAGCAATGAGAGAAGAGTAACTAATACAGAATTTGGTATAAGGAGTGGGGTCGTTGCTATGGCTAAACCTGACCATGTGGATTACAAGATTTTGAGAATGGCTTATGGGAAAAGATAGGAAAGGTTTGAAGATGTTGCCTATGAGCAAAGCACTGGAACAGCAAAGCTCTTCTGTAGGAGAGATTCTGGTCAGAGCTCAGACCAGAAGACTGGTAGAAAACCTGCCACTAAAGATCAAGCTGGGAGGTTTCTGCTGGGGAAAAGGTCTGCATTGGTTGTTGGACTCCAGATGATTTGTATTTTGGCTTGGCAGAAAGTTTGTCTGAATTTTGCCCATGTCCAGACACTTTGCCTGAGACTGAGATTAAACATGGAAGGCTGATTAATATTTCAAAGGAAATCTCAAAGCAGTCAAATGTTGGGGCAGTGGCATGGTTGTTGTTGGGGGCTTTTAATCAGATTTATGTTGAGAATGAAGAGAAAAGAGCCCAGCAGAATGATCTAAAATGTGAGTTTGGCCAGAAAGGGAGAAAGCTCCAATAAAGCTGTGGACTGTGAAGATATAGCTGAGAGGATCTCCATTACCAAGAAGGAGCAAGAGAATTTGAAAGGATGGCCTGAGAGCATCACAGGAGACAGAAGGTTCTTGCCCTTTGCAGCCTCAGAACCATAAGAGTGAGAGACTTTGCTTTGAGGAGAAAGCTGCAGAACTCTGTGCTTCAGAATGGAGGCAGCAGCCACACCAGGTTTCAGAATGGAGGCAGCAGCCACACCAGATTCAGAATGGTGCTGCCATAGAGAATTTGTTTCTTGGAATCAGGGTCAGAGTGCTCAGTCCAGGCACTTGACTCCTACAACCAAGAGAGAGTAAAGCCTGGCTACTGCTCCAGCTGGCAGGAGAAATTGGCATCATTCACATGGTGCAGGTTTTAGGTTCAGGCAGGTTGCAGGAGTTCTGAAGTTAAGAATACTTCTACCTTGATTTCGGAAGAAGTCCTCGGAGGCCAGGCAGTGTGCCCTGAGAGGGCAGTGTATGAAGCTGTGAGGGAAAAGCCTATTCAGTGGAAACCCCAGATGTTTGGAAAAGCCAGGAACATGGATCATCTAAGGGAAAGTACAAAGAGGGATCAAAGCTGGCTGAAGAGAGAAGCAATGGGAGCTACAACCACCAGAAGTGCCAGAGGGGCAGATCCATATGAAGCTCACAATTTGCCACAGATTTCTTCAGATGTTCCACATGGAATTATAGAATTTAGTGTTTGCCCAGATGGATTTTGCACTTGTTTTTGTCCCAGCGGTTTGTATCCCCCTGTGTATACCTTTTGGAATGGCAATGTTTATCTTGTGCCTTTGAATGTTGGAAGTGTTTAACTTTTAATTTGTACAGCAGTTCACAATTGAGAGTTTGCCTTGGATCTTGGAGGAGACTTGGGACTTGGACTTTTCAGCAATGATGAAAATGTTGGGACTTTGTCAACTCTTAGAGATGGACTAAAATGCCATTTTCAGAAAGGGATGTACATGAGACTTTGGGGGTCCAGGGGAAGAATGTCATGGTTTGCATCCAGTTGTCCCCACAAAGCCTCATGTAAATCATGGGGCCGTCGTGCTTGAGGAGCAGCACATGGATTGAGGGGTGGGGCCAGAGGACCAGGGCAAGGCTTGAGGAGCAGGGCCAGAGAGGCATGAACCATTAAACTGACAGCCTGCACCTCCCTACCAGCCCCTAGGCCTGGTGGCCTCTTGGAGGTATGCAGCAGATCATCCTGGACATAGCAGCACCCCAGTGTCTCCTCCAGTATCTAGAAACCTCTAGTAACTATGAGCTAAATAAACTTTTCCTTCCTAATTTTGAATGTCAGGTATTTGTCCCAGCAGTGAGAGAAAAGTAACTAATACAGAATTTGAAGAGATCAGCCTGGACATGGCAGTGTCCTAACCTCTCCTCCAGTACCTGTGAGCTAAATGAACATTTCCTTCCACATTTTGAGTGTGGGATATTTGTCCCAGCAATAAGAGAAGAGTAACTAAGACAATATGTATTTGAAATATCATGAATGTTTATATTTTTTAAATAATTATTACAGAAGAAACATACCCATTTTAGTCATCCTTTATATATTCTCTCTCCCATTTCAAACAAATTTTGCCTATACTTTTCATCCCCTTCTGAAGCTGGAAGTCGTCTTTTGTTAGTGTGTTTAAGATTCTGATCAAAAATACACAGAATGCTGCTACCAAGTAGCATCCAGTGGAAAGACAGTTTTGTAAAAACATTACCCTGTGTCCTCATCCACCTTATCCACTAAATCTGGCATTGTGTAAATTCTATCTCTTTCCAAATCTAGAGAGTAATTATCTGGAATCAATTCAGGACATAAAAGCAGCCGTGATAACACAACTGAAAGTGGAAGGAGTACTTCCAGAACTGCTGCAGAAAGGGGCAGCAATGGTGGCCTAAGTGCTTTCAAAGAGAAGAAACTATTTTGAGGATGATTAATGGCAATGTATCTTTTACTATAATAATTTTAAAATCAAAGTGTATAACTAGTTCTATACATCCAGAGAACCTCACCAGTCCTTCTCCTAGTGAGATAAACACAATACAGTTATTTCTTCCTTCTTGTAGAGTATTTTCATTTGTGAAATCATTATATTTAGAACCTAAATTATGGCCATGTCTGCATGGGCCCAAGCTAAGTCTAACTCAGACAAAGGAAAACCAGATCTGGATCCAACAGAAATGATACTACATATCTGGATACTTAGAAACATCTTGATAAATGGATCAGATCAATATCATATGTAAATATTGTTTATATAAATATAGTTGGAGGGCAGGGGAGATAGTTCAGTAGAATAAGCACTTGCCTGGCAAGTGCAAGGGCCATACAATGCCCGGTTCCACAATAATAATAATAATAATAATAATAATAATAATAATAAACAATAAATACATAAATAAATATAGTTGGAAATTTTCTATAAATTACACAATGAAGCATGTAAAAACCTTTGTTATTAACTTGTGGCAGTGCTCACCTTACAGGCATGGAAGAGACTTTAATTTTTAAGAAACAAGGATGTTCACACACTCAACTCTGTCGGCACAGTAGACTTCTCACTCAACTCTGGCAGCCTGTTTTACTGTTTACCAAGACTGAAATACACAAGGATTCATGGAACAGAATATCTTGGAAATGCCATATAAATTAATGCTGTACCTGTTCTCAGAAATAGTTTTCCCCTTCTTTGCAACTTTACATATAGCACCTTCCACTAACACTAAATTTGTTGATTATGAAAAAGAAAAAGGAAGAACTACATAAGCACACAGCAAAATAAGGTGCCTGCAACACCCCCTGTTGAAAGCTGCATTTTTTTATTTCGCTTCACTGAATTTATATTGGATAAATCTAGTATGAAGTGAAAACCCTATTTCCAGCTGAGACTTAAAGATGTTTTACTAAAACATGCTTAAGCAAATGCATTTTGATGCTTCGCAAGGAGGATACACACAGAGCTATCTTTGTAGAAGTTCAATAAAGTATGTATTGGCAGCTGAGGAAAGATGTTCTCTATCTGATTTGCACTCACAGATTTGCATCGAATGAATTTACAATCCCTGGTATGCACAGTAGAAACAGCTAATATGACTTTTGGATAATACCTAACAAGGGAGAATAACTTCCACTTGCAGCAGTTAGTCATACTGCTGAAGCTTCACATGCTCACCCACAAACTGTGTAGTTTGAAAGCAGAGGGTTTCTTTGCTGTGACTAAGACAGTGGAATTGCACCTTCAGCTGTCTCACCCCACCTTACAGATCCTGAAAGCTTTCCAATCCACCTCAAGCCTAGGCAGTGGCAGAGGGAGAGGAATTGAAGAAGCAAAAATAAATATTAAAGTACATAAGAATTAAATATTACCTATTTAAATAGCAATTATGCATTTGAAAACAAGATCATCACACCTGTACAAGAAAAGGCATGCGAGCTCAAAACATCTGCTTGGCTCCACCTGCCAGGCACCTGTTTTGCTGTTTCAATGCCATTTGATTGCTGGAGATGTAGAGGCTCTTGTGAGGTAATGAGTGATTTTACATTATGCATGATTGAAAACAGGTGTTCTAATGCTGTACAATTCTATGCATGAATAATTCAGTTTGTTTAGAGCAAGATCTTTAAAAGAAGTACTGCATGGGTTTTTATTATTTCTATAAACACGGAGGTTATTTTTTCTTAAAAAAATATATGATTGTTCCTATTCAGCCAGGATGTTTATGACAATTTTTGTGTAATTTTATGGATGAAGAATAATATCTTGAAAGGTAAAATTGATCATACTTAAAACATGAAAGAAGTAAAATTGAAAGGTCTGTTAGCAAGAGGAAAAACGGTATTAAAATTCAATGTGCTAAGTGAAACTGCCTGATTATTTCCTTCCTGCTTTGCCGCCTTTCTGGTGGTAACAAAACATTCATCTGAGAGCTATAATTAGGGAGGGGTGAACTATTTGGGAAAATAGAGAAATTGTTTTGTATCTCAGCCCAAACACCAAGCACAGCCCAGACTTCCTTAAGCATAGAACTGTTAGTCAGCAGCCCTGCTCTTCTGCCTAGGTATTGGGAGCTCACACCCTGTAGCAATGCTCTTCAGGTCATCAGCAGTAGACAATCCCTTTTGCTCCAATTCCCACTTAGAATTTTATCTTTTCTAGCTTTCTGGAGTCAGAAGTGCTATTACCAGAATGTTCGGTTTCAATCAGCAAGTACATGTTCCAAACTCCCATGTTGGACCTAAAACCTTATGTAGGAGAAATGAGACTTGTCCACCCAGATCTGCTGTTCAGAATCTTGTATTATATATGATTAAGTATTAAAAAAATCTTTGAGCTGTAAAAGATAGAAAACATATTTATTTCAGTGAATACTGATTAAGAAGTGAAAGACAAAGGAGAAAGAGTTGTAGCCATAAGCACATTGCAGTTACTAATTTACATTTGTTGAATGTATTATATGGTATTAACCCATAGCATGAGAGTTATTGACACATAATAATCCCTTCCTAAAATACACCAACTCAACAACTAGTCAGCTCTGAGCTCTGAGGTTTGGCTACTTTTCCCTGTTTTAAAGGTTGTGGCTTGCTTCACAGGGGACCTGTTATGGAAAGGCTTTCCAGTTCGGAGTAAATTATAAGATGGGTCTTTCATGTGGGGAGCAACTCTGGGCAGGATACAAAGAAAAAATAAAAAATTTGGTGTGGAAGAGAACACTCTCATTGCTATTGACATAGTGGATTGACCCTATTCCCACCCTCAGGGATAAAGCTGAGGAACAGGTCTTTGCCAGATTTCAGGGCTGTTACGTGAACTCAGAGAATTGGCAGTAGGAGGAGGGTAAGAATGTAGAATAAAGAATATAAAAAAGAAGAATGTAAAATGCCGGCCTGGTGATTTTGGCATAGCATAAAATATCCTCTTCCTCACAAAGTAAAGAGAAAAATTATGTTTTTATTAAATCTAAAAAATTTTTACCACACACCTCAATGCTGATGGATACTTAAAATATAAAGTTAAATTACTTGAAATTCCGAATTTTGCTTTTCAACGCTGATTGCCTTTGAAACATTGCATAAGTTACAATAGTTTCAGCTAAGGGCTTCTCATTTGGACGTTTCATTTATTCTTGGATACAATAAACTATACCCCTTCCTTACATGAAAGAAAAGCAATATTGTTGAAATGAATTTAAGGCAACTATAAAATATAACACATGTCTAGCTATGTAAAATGAAAGACCTTGTATCTACAAAACAAATTGGGAGATACCAGTACCAAGAAATGAATTCTGATCACTCTCCCCATGAATCTAGGCTGCTACTCTAGAACACTGTGCATTGATAAATTTATGATTTATAAATTTATGTGCCATAAAAGTGTTATTACAATTTATAAATACTAAGTGGAGTAATTAATTCAAATTACAGGAACTAACCTATCCACCATTTCAAATATTTATTTTTTGGAGCGGTGGGAATGTTTGAAATTTAATCAGTAATTTTGAACTGTACACTAGTCTATCATTTCACTATATTCATCACTTTGTGCAAGGCAGTTAAAAAATTCTTTTTGTGTAGCTGAGGTTCTGTATACTTTGACTCTATTTTCCTCACTTCCTTCACCTCTATCCTCCAAAACACAATTCTTTTCTGTGTTTTCATGACTCATGAATTTTGTTTTAGTTTCCACCTATAGGTGAGAATGTATATTACTCGGGATTTTGTCCTGACTTATTTCATTTGACTAAAACACTATTTCTGTGCATTTTGCTACAAATGACAGACTTCTTTTTCTTAAGGTTGAATTATATATATAGCATACTTTCTTGATTCCTTTTTCTGGTGATGGATACTTATATTAATCCTATAAGTTGGATCTTTATAAATATGATACAATCTACGTGGAATATGTATATATATTTATCAAACTGATTTCATATATTTTGCTAATATGTAGAAATTTCTGGACCATATGCTTTATTTCATTTTTTCTTTGTACACCTTCTGTATCATTTTTCCATAATGCTTTCAGTAATTTACATGCCCAGCAGTGTACAAGGGGTTCCTATTTATTCACATTCCTGGCACTATTTTTTGCATTTCAGTTGTTTAATAGTAATTTTAAGCAAATATATCTGGTGTTTCTTTCTCATTGTGTTTCTGGTTTTGCACTTTCATGACAGCTAGTGATGTTGAGTACATGTTTGTAAGTCTGTTGGCCTGCATGGCTTCTACTGAGCGATGTTGATTCAGGTCCCAGATCCACTGATTAAAAAGACTCTTGATTTTCTGCTAGAGGTTTTAGCCCCTTATTATTTTATTGGATGTATAATTGGCAAACATTTCTCCTCATATATAGAACTTCTTTAAATACTCTTGTTTCCCTTGCTATTTAAAAACATTTTTGGTTTGATGAAATCATTTTATTTAAAGTTTTTGCTTCTTTTGCTTGTGCTGTTAGGGCTACCAAACTCACTGTCTAGGCCAACGTCACATGGTTTTAGCATAGCTTTTCAATGAACTTTTTAACTTTTTAGATGAAGGCAGAGCTTTACCACATATACCTGGATCTCCCACAGCGACAGCTCTCCCTATCCTCTCCCTGCCATCCTGCTGTGAGGACTTACAGGGTGAAGTTTGTGTGGAGTAGGCATCCAGCTTGGCAGCTCAACTGTGCTCTCAACCAATGGCTGGCCTCAATTCCCAGGCCCAAGATGGAGACAACTGGAGCATGCCGGCTAGTAGAGAATACAACTGACACCCATTCCTAATCACCACTTGATTGGAGTTCTTGCTTACCAAGTTTCATTGTGGTTTGACATTTCCCCCACTGGCAGGTGAGCTCTATGGTTTCCCACTTTGTCAATTTGAGGTGGAGTTTGAATGCTTTGATCATAGAATAGAAAATGCTGCTATGCATGCCCTGGATCTGCTTGAAAGGACTGTCAGTTTTTGCCCTGTCTATCCAAGAATACTTTCTCAGAAAGGGCAGCTTTCACTGAAGAAGGAAAACTATGCAAAATTCTCTGTGCTGTGAGAATCTTTGATTTTGAAACTTGGATTTTGAGATGCAATATGGAGAGGAGTTATGAGAAACGCAGCTTGGAGGCACCAGATGTGGAGGGCAAAAGCTGTTTTGGACGAGGATTTTAGCCCCTGCTGATATGTGGATCCGATAGAGACCACCACATCACACCCTCCTGAATTCCTGACCCGTAAATCCATGAGTAGCTGTTTTAAGTCAGTAAGCTTTAGGAGTGATTATTATGACATATTAGATAGTGCAAACAGAAAAAAATTTGATGCTAAAATCCACCTTCAGTCACTATGTGGGACCAAGAATTTGGGAAAATTGCTTAACTGTTTAGCCTCAGTTTTCTCACCTCAAAAATGGAGTGCTAACTTCATCTACATCCAAGAATTGCTCTTAGAATAAAAGCTTGTACATTTTCGAGAACAGATATTACCAGTCATTTTAATCAGCATTCAAATCTCTACATTGGAATAGAATATGTAGGAAAAGGCTTAACATATATAATTCAGGTCACTATGGGACATGAAGCTCCCTAAGATTGTCCTGTCTCTAGGGTTGGTGATGGTGAGAGAGCTGAGCAGACAAAAACACCTGCTCTGGCAATAGCAAGCTCGGGACCTAGGTTTGAACCGCAGCACCACGTGCCATGCTCGTCCCCCCTCCAGGGCAGGCTGAGCTGGCCAGAGTCCTGGCCTAGTGGCATAGGCTTATAATCCCAGCACTGGGGAAGGCTGAAGCTGAAAGCAGGAGGATCATTATGAGTCCAAGCTGCATAGTGAGATCCTGTACCCAACATATTAAGAAAAAAAAAATTGTCTTGTCACCATCCACTTTTAGTATGCAAGTTTCAGGTTTCAACTAGCAGATGTTCACCTTGGAAGTCATAAAACCTGGATTGGAAAAAGGACAGGCACCACTGTGTAAATATATATATATATATATATATATATATATATATCTCACATATTTTACCCAGAATAGAATGAGATTAATGAAACTCTCCATGTGCATCTTTGTCATTCAGGAGAGTCTGTGATGGAAAGGGGGTCTGAAAGAAGACTTGCCAAACACAAATTTGTATCTATAAGAGTTTCGCTGTCCCAGACCACTTTGCTACTTCTGGACTAATGTGAATAACATATGTGCTTTGGATTAGTCACACAGATGGTGGCCAACCCTATCAGAGTCTTCTTACTGTGTGGTTCTAAGAATCCCATGCACAGCCAGGTTTGATATCTGCTGGTGTGCTATCAGTGCTTTGTAGACAGAGGGTAAGTTACCATTCAGTTGAAGGAGGTTAGTATTGATCATGAGATTGTGAGGATCCACATTACATTCTCAATGCCTACTATTTTAGAACTTTACTCACTTAAATTGATAGTGCTGTAGTTGGGGATGAAAAGAGGGAGGAGAGAGGGAAATGAAAGGAGAAACAAAAAGAATCAACATGGATCATACACATATACCAACTCCCCATGATGAAATGAATCATTAAATAGTACAAATGAGTACTAATAGTTTAAAAAAATAAAGACTAATAAAAATGCAGAAACCACATTTAATAAGCTCTACATGTTGCTAGCCTACAAATTTTTAACTAGAAAAGTTGCCCTGGCCCAAATTTTGCCTCATTCTGTGTTGTGCATTTACTGTTTCTTTATCTATAAAATGGGGATATTAAGAACTATAGTGATTTTTATAAAGAAGAGCTAGCATGATACAGATGCTGCAGAAATTACCATAGAGTTGCACTGTCATATATCCACAATAAGCTGGAAATTCATTTAATGTACCCAACCTACCAAATAGAACTGATTACCACAGCACTCTGAGCTGCTCACAGCATGGCCTTCTAGCTGCATGGAAACTCATGCACCTTTGCTGTCAGCATGCTTAGGAGATATTGCAGTGTAATAATGTGTTCAGAAAAAGAAAACAACTGAAAATCGCAAGTATGATTTCTATTAATTTCATTTGTGTGCCATTGTAAAGTTGAAATGTCATAAATCAAATCATTATACAATAGGAATTTTCTGTATTTGTGCTGTATTCAGAATCTAAAACACAGCAAGTGCTTCATAAGTATTTGTTAAATAATTATTAAAAATTTAACTATTAATATAAATATTTTAGACATAATAAATTTGAGTCAATAGTGAAAATTGCCATAATTTCAAAATTGTTATACAGATTTAGTGCAATTCTGATGAAAATACCAAGAGCATGTCTCACAGAATTATAGAAAACAATGTTAAAATTCATTTAGAACCACAAGAGTCCTAGAATAGCAAAAGCATTTCTGGGCAACAAAGAAAAGGCGATGGAATCACAATCCTTGACTTGAAGTTTTACTTCAAATCTACTGTGTTATAATTAGTATTGTACTGGTAAGTAAACATACCCAAGGATCAATGGAACAGATTAGAAGATCATTTACTCAACTTAAATAAAAAACTATACTCATCATGCACTAAACTAAAACCAAAATGAGGGCTGGTCAAATAACTCAGAAGATCAGGGGTTTGATCCCCAGTCCTGCTGTTCTGGCCCCACCCCCGGGGCACACTGAGATAACAAATGAGACTGCACTGTGGTGCATGCCTGTAATCCCAGCACTTGGGAGGCTAAAATAGGTGGATCACTATGAGTCTGATCTAATAGTGAGACTCTCTGAACACCCTGTAGACCCTTCCCTAAAAATACAAAAAAAAAAAAAAAAAAAAAGAAAAGAAAGAAAGAAAAAAGAAAGAATCAAAGATCTAAATATTGAAACAGAAACATTAAATCTGAGTGAATAAAGAATAGGTACAATTTTTGATGACATAGGTGGAGGCAAATATGTTATGACCATAACCCAATCACACAAGAAATATCACAAAGATTCTACAACTGGTAGCTCATGTTATTAAAACAGCTTTTGCAGAACCAAAGAAGCAATGAATATAAGAAGATACAACCAAGAGTGGGCAAAATTTTTGCCAACTATTTCTCAGATGAAAGACTAATATCTAGAATATGTAAAGAACTAAAAGCAATCATATCTCCCAGATTTAAAGACCCAGTCTAATAATGGACATCTGAAAAGAATAGACATTTCTCAGAAGTGGCAAATAAACACATGAAAACAGTTTGAAATCATTGTTCTTTCAAAAGATGGAAATTAAAACACCAAGACTTTCTCTTACTTCAGAGAGAATGATCACCATGAAGAAATTAACCAATAACAAATGTTGACAGGATGTGCGGATAAAGAACCTTTCTTCACTGTAAGTGGTAGGATAGTGTGGTGTAACCACTATGGAAATCAGTGTAGAGATTCCTCAAAAATCTAAATCTTAGGGCTTCATTTGACCTACCTACTCCCCTTGTTGGTATCTTCTAAAAGATTTAAATGCATCATACCTGATTTAGCTGCACCCCTTTTTACGATGGTACAGTTTTTAATAGCTATCTTGGAAATGGCACAAATGCCCACCAATTGATGAAAGACCAGAGATTTTTTTAATACAATGGAATATTACTCTGCCATAAAGAAGGATAAGTCTGAGTCATTTCTAGATAAATAGATGCACCTTGAGACAATAATCTCAAATGAAACAAATATGACACACATGCCTGAATATCTCATTGTCTCACTGGTCTGAAAAATTCACTTTCAAATTCAAAGTGTAAATAAGGACCAAAATAGATGATGGGAAATTAGAAAAAAAGGTTCAAATGAGAAGGAGAACAAGGGAGGGTTAGAGGGAAAGGAAAGAGGGAACAAGAAGAGAGAACAGAAGGAGAAAACAGAAACAAAACTTTGGATGAAGGGCCAGTAAAATAACCCAATGGACTAAGTGCCTGCTTTGGCAAGCTCAAAAACTGGAGTTCGATCCCTGGTTCCACATGCCATGCCCTCCCTCTCTACAAGACTCCCTGAGGCAGAGACTAAGTTGGATGTGGTGCTTCATGTCTGTAAT
>NDGN011199110.1:0-11385 GCA_002564285.1 Tympanoctomys barrerae | reverse complement strand
AAAAAAAAAAAAAAAAAAAAAAGGATAAAGTCATGTTTAAGAGCTATGATTAACTCTTCAGATGAAATCGAGTGTGTTCAGGCTCATGTGGCCGGAAACTGATTAACTCTTCAGAAAAGCTCCATTTGAAAGAAGGTTTGTCTCACAGACATGCAGCACTTGCGCAACCTGTTTCTTGGGATCATATACGCGAGCTGAAGCAGCTGTCTCCCCGCCATGACAGCGCGCATTCTCTAGGTTCTGCATAATGACACCAGTTTAATTACGCAAGACAGACTCAGAACCATCAAGTACTGAGGAACCTGTTTCTACAGCAAGCGCTCACCCACATGCACGCTTAGCCAGAGTGACTTCTTACCCAGATGACTTCCACTGCAAATGTGGCTCTGTCAGTCAAGTGGAACAACCTAAAAACCTGCTGCTTACGAAAATGGGGACAGAATGTGTCTTCCTAGCTCAGCAACCTCCCACCTGGTCCTTCTGACGTCCCTGACCCAGATCCTGAAGACTCACTACAACTAATAAATGCTAGTTCTACCGCAGGTTTTGCTTTCCTTATATAACCTTGAATAAGGAGCTTATTGTTTCTGAAACTTGCTTGTAAGCTATGAGGACAAAGATAGCTTGTGAGAATGCTCTTGCACAGCAGGTGGCTAGTAATAAGGTACACGGGGAAACACTAACTTTAGGAAAGGAGTATGTGAGCACGTGAGCTGTACTTTCCTGGCCCCCTTCCTCCTGAGCCTGTTTCTCATTTTTCTCCCCACAGTCCTCTCACAGCTTCTTGCTCTCCCAAATAGGGAACTGAAATTTCTACCTCATCGGCCCACCCATAAGCCCATAGGCTGCCCCTAGATGTCCCTGCCCTTGGGATTTATGTTTGTCTCATCCATACCCTTGGCCCGCAGGACTCTGCCTGCTGCTTCGTAGAGCAGGTCTGATAGCTTCTTATCTTTAGTTTTGAATCTAAGAGAAAAAGTATTGATTTGGGCAGACATTTGAAAGGATACCGTGGTCAACGAGGGAGACAAAAATTCTACCACAACAAAAGCAGACAATGTTTATAACTGACATTAACCCCAGACTCTGTGATGAAAAGTGATATTAAATGCTAGACATGCTTCTATTTCTTCAGTTGTGCATTTACTGAGTGCTTACAACAGCCCAGGCACTGTGCTTTAGCACCACACTCACATTGTTTTACTCAGCCAGAAATCTTGGGAGGTAGTACTGTTCTTACCCATTCTAGAGAGAAAAAAAAATGCAAGGCTTAGCCACTTGTTTAGTTCTTTAGTGGTAGAGCTGGATTAAAACCAGCCAGACCTGAGCACCCACAGTCCGCCCACAGCCCAGAGCATTCAGCAGTACATTCTAGGGCACTTACTCAAGCCAGACTGAGACAATACTGAATTATTCCTTCAAATGGAGGTATGGGGGGGCGGGGCTTTGCATTAGTTTTACTGTCTTACTTTCTTTATTTTCCTTTTACTGAGGCCCTTACCGTTAACTTTTCCATATACTAAATCCATCTAATGTTCTCTGTTCCTTGCAGGAAGAAGGATAAGGCTTCGGGAGGGTCAAACAACTATCTATGTCTGAAATTCTCTGTCAAGGACATGACAACATAGCATGAATCCATGCAAAAGTAAATGTTGGCTTCAATGATTCTTGTGGTTGGAATTTTTCTATTGTATACAAATAGTAAGAATGTTTGATTAACTTCCCTGTGAAGATGAGCTTGTAACAAGAATATTCGAGGTCCAGTATCTTGTTTGTTTATATCAGAAATTAACTCCCTGTTGTAAAACTTATTGAGTTAAACAATCCCAGAAATCACTTCCTAGATAGTTTCATGAGATTATTACTGTGATTTACAGAGTAATTTCACACAAGATAGTGTCTCGGGAAGGTTCCATTTCTTCTATTAGAATTTCAGTTTCTAGGGCTGGTGAGATAGCCCAGTGGACCAAGTGCCTGCTTTGGCAAGCACAGGGAACAGGGTTCAATCCCATCCCACATGCTGTGCCAGCCCCACCCCCTGGGCAGGCTGAGCTGGTGAACAAGTCTGGGCATGGTGGTACATGCCTGTAATCCCAGGGCTGAGGGCGCTGAAAACAGGAGGGTCACTACAAATCCAAACTGCAAAGTGAGATCATGTACCAAATACATAAATGAAAAAAAAAAAAAAAAAGAATTTCGGTTTCTATTCTTGTCTTCAACACATTTTTCTTTCTTTTTAAAAATGCATATAAATGCTTTAAAATGTTTTTAAAACCTTTGATTGATGAAATAAGTGATCCAAAACAATCTGATCACTGCATCCTGGGAGACAAATCAGGAGGATGGAAAACTCAAGTCCCACTTGGGCCACTCAGCGAGAAACACTTTTAAAATTTAAATAAATTTAAAAAAAAGGACTGAGTATATAGCTCAAGTGAAGGCTTGGAGTCCAATTGCTGGTTCTAAAAACTAAAATATAAACAAACAAAAAGCCAGTTTGGAGTACACTAGGTTAGACACCCTTTGCAAGTATAAAATATTAGAGTCTCTTGGGAGTTAGAGTTAACTGGCGTTTCTGCATTCTAACAACCTCTATCTTTTGTAACCCAAACAACCAGTCCTTTAAATAACTAGAAATTTTTGAAATCATACACTATTTTTGTAAGAAAGAGCTAATCCATGAGCACATATCAGTGATGAAACTGAAAGTCCTCTTGTAGGACATGGCAAGCTCATCTCCATTAAATTATACTGATGATTAAAAGTCACAACAGTGTCTGTGGGGCCTTGTAAATTTTTTAATTATCTTCTGGGCTAAATATCTTAATTGCCTCTACTCTGAAAGTAAAATTATATATCGTGTTAGTATTGTTAAATGATTTCCAATTGTTCCAGTTATCTGATTGTCATTTTAGTGGATCCCAGCGTCCCTGTGGGACCTGTGGGACCTTCCAGAATTCTCACGGCCCAGTCCCAACTCATTGCCCTCCACGACCCTCCTCCAAGCCGGACTGCTTTCATTCCCCATTGACATTCCTCATCTTTCTTTGGATGTTTACAGAACCCATTTCCTCTTCCTGAAACATCTTTCCTCGCTCCTTGCCTGACTCCTCCCCAACATCAATCTCAGCTGAAGTATTTTTCGCTCCCTGGGCTCCTTTAGCATCTCCCATGTGCTCCAGGCGTCCTGAGCTCTCCTCTCCTTTACTGATCTTCCCGCCGGTTTAGGTGTCTGTCTTCTGGGTTTTGCCAGATTGTAGTATCCGCTCTCCATTCCCTGGAGGCGTGTGTAGGTGGATAGAGGGAGCGTGCCCGAGCCTGTCCTCTAAGGTGTGCCAGAGCCTCTCCAGCTCGCACGTGGCCCTGCACGCGCCCTCACCCATATACTGGGTGCCTGATGGGGATTGTAGATTAGGTGCTCTGAGATCTACACTTGAACCACCAATTTTCTTACCCTGTGTACTTTTCTTTTTTTTCCCTTTCTCCCTTCCTCTCTCCTTCCCTTCCTCCCTCCTCCTGTCAATCCTTTTATCCTTCTTTCTTTTTCCTTTCCCTATCTCTTCCTTCTATTTGCCAGCCTAGCAGGTGAGCCTCGCGCATCCCCTGGCTTCCCTCCACGCCCTGTGCTCTCCCTAGCTGAGAAGCGCGGCTGGGCAGAGGCCAGAGCTGGCGCTGAGAGCAAGGGAAGGGCCACGCTGAGTCTAGCGAGGCAGGATTTAGGAGGATGTTTGACCCTTAACCCAGCACCAGTTATTTAATGCAAATTTTACCTAAGTCCAGGAAAGCAATAAACTTTCTTTCTCAGTTTCTGTTACGTTTTTTAAACAAGAAAATGAATTTTCTCTATCTTTACATTCCTTGCCTTCCAGAGAAAGGATGCTAGACCTAGTGCTGTCAGCAGCACCGTGTCTATAATCAGCAGGAAGGCAGAAGCGCTGCTGAATTATTTGAGCTTTTATTTATGTCCTAATTTGAATGTCCATGACTTTAATTACAATAGGTCATGCAGTATAACTATTCCTCAGTCACGTTCCTGGATCGTACTTTCAGAATTATATTGTACTCCCATAGGTTGAGTTGAAAAGCATTTACTTTTTCATTAGTTTGAATATTTCTTTTATGGATCTGAGCTGCAGCTTTGCTGATGTATTCTCTTCCAACCACAAATTTAAGCAAAATGGGCAGATGCTTGTAAATATACACCATCTTCAAGATTTATTTTTACAATACTTTTCTATTGCCTTCGGTGCTATTTGTTGGCTTGAGTGTCTTAAAATTGTGTCTCACAAGCATAGCACATTAAGTGTGTCGGTTGTTTAGTGTTTAAAAGCTTTCTTTTATATCTATAATAAATAGAGAAAGTTATTTTAATTGGCTGGAAATTAAAGTGTGGAATTTTTATTTAAAATAAAATTTGCCTCTTAATGGTTTTTACATGGAAGCATAAACAAAGGCTGATATTAGAGCTATCCTAGTCACTGTCAGGGCCATATTTCAGTGAAAGTCACAGTGATTCGGGGGTCACGTGCACGCCATCATGTGCTCCTGAGAATCACTGGCAGGAACAGACTGAGCTTGATTTATGTTATCTCTTTGTAAATACAGATGACTTATCATTCATAAATACTTGATGAGTCAAATGATTTTCTTTTAGTAAATGATTGAACTAGTTCCTTTTAAAAAATATGCTCGTAAAGTTTTTTTTCTAAATGTAAAATGTAAAGAATCTAGAAAATACATCCAAACAAAAGGAATATAATCACTCATTATCCAAGTATCCAAAAACAACCAAGGTTAATATTTTAATAGAAATTTCTTTTTAATTTTGCTTTTAGTTTAAGTGAAAGAAAAAGATGGTATGCAGGCAAATTGTGATAGAAGTCCTTGGTTTTTAATACTCAAACTTTATGTATACATATATGCATATACATATATATTCAAAATTTCTTGTACCTATTTATATAACCAAAATTCAGACAATTTTGACAAAACAGCATTAAGTGATCATTTTTATTCTATAATAAGTTGCTAACTTCTTGCTAATATGTTCTCTAGGTTATTCATCTTTGGTATTGGTATGTAGGAGGAGCATTATGTTTTGCCTATTTGTTTTTGAATATGGCTCATGTGGTTTACTTTTATTTATTTTTTAATTTTTTAATTTTTTTCAGAACCGGGGATTGAATTTAGACCCTTGTACATGCCAGGGAAGGGCTTATTCTACTGAGCCATCTCCCCAGCCCCCATGTGGTTTATTTTTTATGTGGTTTATCTTTGCATTTTTTTATATCAGAAAGAAATTTTAATTTTTTATAAAATCAAATCAGTATATCACCCAGTGTTCCCATGTGATCCTGAGTATCAGCTCTCTTTAAAAGAAACAAGGGATTTAGTCCTAAATTTAAAAATATAAATGATAGAGACACTTAAAGTTTGGTGCTGGTAGTAGTATAGGTAAATATATCAATAGAACAGCTTAGAAGACCAAGAGAAATTCATATATATATATATATATATATATATATAAAAGTTGGCATTTAGAAACAATGGTATTTACTATTATTCTAGAGGCATTTACCTATATCTTTTGAAATATTTATATATGTTTTTATGTAGACATTTCTTTATGCAGTACTGGAGACCAAATATGTAGATATATATTATACGTTAACATTTAAAATGTGTATGTTTAGTACATATCAATTACTTTTCCCAAATTACTGGAGTAGGATGCCATTTCTCCCCAAATGACCCAGTTATCCAGCCATTGTTTCTAAATGCCAACTTTGCTATACATTATATATATATATATATATATGAATTTATCTTCTAATTTGTTCTATTGATATGCTTATCTATACTATTACCAGCACCAGACTTTAAGTGTTTTAGCATTATTTTATATTTTTAAACTTAGGACTAAATCCTTTAAGATATTTCTTAAGTATTCTAGGGTGCATTCTAGCTAAACTTTGAATGAGTTTCCTATCTAACTTGTGAAATTTCTGATTGGGGAAATACTAGTGTCATGACTAAACAGATTTTTACACTATTATTTGAAAATATTTTAGAATTTAATTCTAGATATTTTATAATCAAAGTTGTTTGTGAATGAGATCATTTTAAAAATTTATGTCATTATTTGGATACAGCTGCCATATGTCAAAGCTATCATTATTTCTAATGTTTTGGGGAGACTACATGAGCATTGATAAGCAAACAGTTTCAGTTCTGTCCTGTAAAATGCTGAGGAGGAAAGGATTAGTGACTCAGACTTTCCGGGAAGGATGCTGAGGGTTTTGCAGGCCCATGTGTCTCTGAAAGTTTGCTCTGAGGAGGCTGTGATTTTATGTGACCTATTAATGTTGCACAAAAAGGAAACGAGGTGGGTTCCCAATTCTCTCTGTTGCTCTGGGAAACGCTCAGGGCTGCACAATGTTGATAACACATTTTAAAGCAAATTAACCGCTAATTGAAAATAAATTAGGGTGTTGGTATTTCATTCTCAAAGGAACCTCGGCACTCAATTTAAAGCTCTGAAGAAAAGGAAATATGACTCTTCTCAAATGATTGTATTAAAGGCACCATTTTGAAGTATGTGCGTGATGATTCAGCATTTTATTGTGTGGAATTTAAAACAATTAAGTACCTGTGTTCTTGAATCAGTTAAGCATAAGACATCATACACACCAATGGGATTATAATGATAGGTGAAAAATATCAAAGATCATCTGGAAATGAACTCTAACAAATTATTTTTGCAGTAGTAACCACTAAAATTTTATAGAGCTTTTTAGTTATATTATTTTTTGTTTATCTGAAGTTGTTTACTTTTCGTAAACATCCTATGAGTTGAAATTGAAAGATCTAATGTTGTCTTTTCTTTGTCACTGAAGAAGATAAGATTTAATGAGGGTAAATGAACTGTCCAAATTCATATAATTTATAAGTCAGGATATAGCTCAGATTCCATGATACTTATGCCAATCTGCATTGCAATACACACCACTGCCCACAAATGAGATCCTATTTACTTTAGAATGAAATTTGGAGGACCTTGAGTGGCTCTTTACCAGCGTGACTTCACTGTTTTGCTTCTACATCTGACAGGACCATTGCGTGGCTAAACCTCCCCCCTGAGTCTGATGCTTGCCTTTCTCCAGAGCCAATGAAACATCTCAGTACATTCTTCCGGTGTATTTGTGTTATGTTTTGCTACCCATTGAGTATATGTTGGGCAACTGTGTCCTATACTATAGCCAATTTCATAACTAGAGTAGAAAATTTTCTTTTCAAGTTTTGTAACCTAAATATAATGAGTTCTCCACCCTGACAGTGAAGTGACAATGTGATTTTAATACAAATTTGGTATATTTTGGTGAGTTATAGAATCTAGAATATTTTAATCAGTTCTTTATTTCTATGAACTTTTTAATGGTGAAGCTGTAGAACTCCTTCAATATTAATTTTCCTTTCTCAAACTTCTTCTACCCTGGTGCACAAGGTCGAGAATATTCATGAATAAAATGATCCGTATTTTTTTTCCAAAAGTACCAGTGGATATCCTATGGATGGGGGAATATGCTTTCAGGTAAACTGGGCCAATGAAATTAATCTTTTCTTCAAAATTCTTAAAATTGAAAACATCTTGACAGAACAATACAGTCTTCTCCCATGTCTACTTATGTAATTAATTGTATCTGGAAATTTTTAAAATCTTAGTATCTGATCTTACACTCTCAAATTCCCTCTTCTTTTCCATCTTACACTTGTCAGTGTTATTTCTCCCTGTTGTTTTGATGGGTCCACAGGACTAATGGGTTTACTCAAAGCCATCTGAATACAATAAACTATTGGATCACAGATATGGAAAAAGTAATGTTTCAAATATTTAAGGTTGAAAAATTTCAGATGATAAAAGAATATCTCATTAAGGACTAACTTTAGGATTCCCTTTTGTACTGGCCCCAGTAAAACTTCAATAATTTGAACTTTCAACAAAAGAACATACGACTTAAAATTAATAATCAAAATAAAGTAAAAAAAATATACTTTTCATAAGAGCCCAGAAGACTCAGATCAAATAAAGAGAAACCAATGTACCATACTTTTTCCAAACTATGTGTCAGAGTTCAACACTCCAAACTGTCAACCTAGGGTGGAGTGGAAAGTCTTGTCTAGACAAGTGACTGCAGAAAACGTGTATCATGTAAACAAACCCCCCCCCCATGCTTAGAGTCTCCAAAGCAACTACATCTTTGTTTCATGCATAGATTTGAGTTCTTTATAAAGTAGAGATAGATTACCAGGGTATTATACCACTAGCATTTCAGGAGGAAATACTGTCTTAATGTGATAAACTACCTTTTAGATACATTTTACATAAAATTGGCATGTCCTTCTCTACAGCATTTGAGCATTTGTGCGATTTTCTCTTATTTTCATGAGTTGTTTACTGATTATTTACTTGAAGAGTGAGTTATCACAGTAATGAGCCAGAGTCATGTATTCCCTCATTGCCTATAAAGAATTCTCTAAAGATTTAGTTTCTTAACATCAGTTTTTGCTTGGATATCACTAGTAATAAGAACGTTTCAGATGTCGTGAGTTGTGATGTGAGAATGTACTCAATCTCTTACCGAAGAGTTCAAGTAGACAGTAATTTTGGTATGAACATCTACCACTTATATTTCTCTACAGCCTATGTGTCTCCTTATGTTTGCTCCAAAAATATGGCAATTGCATATGATTGAGGATTTAGAGATGCAACAGTCATCTTGGGTCAGCTGGGCGGAGCCAAAGTGAAATGAAATGGTCCTTACAGGAGGAGGCAGAGGGAGCTTTCCCCGCAGAGGAGAAAAGCCAGTGAGGACAGAGATTTGGAGGCTCTGGTCTGGCTGTGGAGATGAAGGAATGGCCTGAGCCCAGGAATGCAGCGATGCAGCCTTGGAAACGGAAGAGGCAAAGAAAGGAATTCTCCCTCAGAGCATGCAGAGGGAAAGCGGCCCTGCTACCACCTCCATTTTAACCTGTTGAAACTTCAGACTTTTGACATCCAGAACTATAAAAGAATAAATAAGTGTGGTTCTAAGCACCAAGTTTGTGTTATTTGTTAGAGCAACTATAGGAAATCAGTGCACTTCTATTTTTAACGTTCAATAGGCTAGGCCAGAAATACTTGTAAAATTGTCAACTGTTTTTTTCTAAACAAATTATTTCAGAAAATAATAATCCCTTCCATGCATCTTATTCTGTTTTATTAAGAAGGGGCTAAATAATTATGGCTAGAAACCTAGTAGTGAACTTGAAAAACTACATAGGCCTTCTTTCATATAAAGTAAGAGTCATTAAGGATCACAAACTTTGCCATTTCTTTTCTTTTGTCTTTCTTTTGTTTTCTTTGTACCAGGAATTGAAAACTTTGCCCTTTAATATTGTCATCTTATTTTGCTGAACATAGCTGAATGTCATGTTTTCAAGCCATGGCAGAAAGGGTTCTTGAGTGCTGCTGGGAGGGTCAGGCTGCAGGCTAACAATTTATTTCTGTGTGCAAATTTCGTATTTTATTCTGTGCACCAGGTCTGTATCAGCTGCTTACTTCTAGTATCTAGGCCAAATTCTAGGTCTGGAAAAATGACAAAGAGCCTATGCAAAGGTAAAATAGATGAAAGGCTATCAAAAAATGCCAAATACATGTGCATACTGATTAGAGTATTTTGCATTTGTCATGTGCATTGGTTAGAGTACCACAGGTATACTCTTGCCCTTGCCCCTTCCTGTGGCTGACAGGAAGTTATATTCAAAGCTTCTATCCAATTAGACTTCCAAAAAGACCATTGGATTCATCTCCTTTCCTTTTCAAATTTCATTCTCAAGAGGGTGGAGTTAATGATCACAAATCAGCTTGGTGATATTTTAGAGGTGCTTAGGCTCATGCCCCAGTTCTGCTGCTGTTCACATTTTCAATTCTACTTAGAGTTTGGCCAAAATCAGTTCAAAGCCACCTTCCACTTAGCCATGGTGACTGCCCGGGCCCAGTGCTGGTGTATCTGAGTGAAGCTGGTATCTCACTCAGGCAGACACTCTGAAGGAGGTCGCACAAAGCCATGACATAACCTCCTTAAGGACAGTGCAAGATGTCGCTTCGTGACAAGTGTCTCTGGGTTCAACAACACAGGACTCCAGCCTGCCGGTTCTCTCTCTCCCTCCTTCCTTGTTTTCTTCCTTCTCTTCTCCTTGCTGCTTTGGTCTCTGACTCTGTGTTTCTGTCCCTGGTTTCTCTCCTGGAGATTAAGCCCAGGGCCTTGAGCAGGCCACTCAGGTGCTCTAGCGAAGAGCCACACCCCCCAGACCCTGACTTCTAGTTTTTAACAAGGAATTAAGAGTTATTTATTCTTACTCAGAAATTAATGATTGAAAATATTTTACAGCTTTTCCTCAATAATGATTATGTGAAGCTTTGCAGTTATCTCACTCTTTGCAAGACAGACATTTAAATCAAATGGAACTTTGGTCATATTTGAATTTGCTGTCTGTTAACAATTGATAGTCTTAAATATTTAGCTGCTTTTTTCATTGTGCAAACTGGAAAAGAGTTACTGACTTTGGAGCTGAAGGTGTGTGTTGTGGGAGGGAAAAGTGTCCTTCTCATACTTTTTTGTGTGCACACCTCAAGGGTCAGCAAAAATCTAGGGAGCTGGAGGAATACAAGAGGCTTGGCCAGTAGGCTCAGTGTTGGAGCTCCATTAGGACACAGGAAGCCTGAGTTAGGGGCCAGGGTTCTGCTCGAAGAACAAACTAAAAATACAGGGGAGTAAGCACAAGTTTGGACTAGAGTTTAAAGAATGGACATGTTCAGGGATGATATTAGTACATGATGAGATAGAAAGTTGATATAATATGAATGAAAAGGTTATTGTGCTGAATGAGGGCTGGAGGAGGCTGCATGTCAAAATGTGTCATGGGTGGTTGGCCAAGCTGTGCTTCCTGAACTCAGGGGCCAGCACCCTTTAATCCATCAGCGTTGTGCCTAGATGCCCACAACCCCAGGGACATAGCACCTGTCTCTTATGCCACAGTCACTGGATACACCGGAATGATACTTCAATCACTTAGCTAAATTTTAACTTTTTAAAAAGGAGAATATAAGTAAGAAAAACACCATTAGAAGCAATACAGAGCTTCACTCAAAATAATAGGAATTCAACAATGGTTGGTATATTGTATATTGTTGTTGTCAAATTAATTGTTCGGATTACCAGATATAAATGTGCAAAATTGGTCAAAAAAGTTATAAAAAATTAAAAAGGAGAGAAAAGTTAAACATTAACTGCTCCTTTCAATAGACCAGCAGAAATGGGCAATATCATTATCCAAGCTAATATA